>WNNJ02000088.1:0-31078 GCA_012934845.2 Pomphorhynchus laevis | reverse complement strand
TTATTTAATCCTAATACTATAGAAAATATTCAAAATTTGATAATGGATTTGGTGGAATGTAAACAGTTTTTACATATTAGCCAGAAGTCAAAATGTCTTTAAATGTTTTGTAAGGTGAATATATTTACAAGAAGGAAATGATCTGACTACAAGAAACTTCAAACGACAATGCATAAGAGTAATTTAAACATTTATAACAAAAATGCTTATCATAAATAAAAACCATTTTGCAAACAACACATTAAATAGTATATAAATGATACAGTATAAAAATACAATATTACAAATATATTAATCTTTAACGGAAATTTTTAAGACTATTTAATTTAATTATTTTAATTAAAATTTGAATTAAATTATAATTAAATTTAATCAAATTTTAATTTGCAACTTGACTAATAAAATGTTAACAAAAAAGAAATTAAGCCTGCTATAAAATAGAAATTTTATAGCAGGCTTAACAAAACAAAAATTTAACTAGCTAATGGCATAAAATGATAGTGTAAATTTTAGTAGATTTTTGATGATGAAAATTGTTCTTTAATAATAAAAAGCAACTGATGAATTTATAATAAATGTAATTTATTGAGAATATATCTAGTGTTGAAGAGGCCGAGACGGAAACCGTGTGTGGTGGTAATATGGGCTAGTGGAGAAGACACATAAGGGAGATGGAGCACGATCGAATTTTTTGGCGGGTGTGGACAACTTGTAAATTTCAGTCGGTGTTTCGGATGAAGAGAGATGTTTCGCCGTTTTCCTCGCGACGGCGTTTTTCGTTGAGCGATTTCGGAGGGGGTGGGATCGGGAAAATGAGAGTGGCTGAAGAGGACATGAGTTTGAATCATTGGGAGAGGACGCGTGAGAGCAATGTTTGAAAACAATTTTCAGGAGAGGGGCTGAGAAGGATTAGATTGAGAATATTTGTTTAGGCGGATGAATAGGACAGTATATATGTCGTTAAAAAAGATAGTTTATAGCAGGAACAAGATACGATAAAATAGATCTGAAGGCGGAAACATCGTGGTCGGGACGTGCTTGTGGAGATTTGATTATGTAAATGATCAAATGTATCATTTGATTATGTAGATTTACATCTGATTTTAAAAATATATTTAATAAATATATTAAAGTAAATATTAAATATGGTAATATGGAATAATTTACTCGATTCTGATTCAGAAATGAAAATATAAATTTATATTGTTCAATTTAAAGAGAATGTATCTCCTATAAACCGTGTGTGGTGGTAATATGGGCTAGTGGAGAAGACACATAAGGGAGATGGAGCACGATCGAATTTTTTGGCGGGTGTGGACAACTTGTAAATTTCAGTCGGTGTTTCGGATGAAGAGAGATGTTTCGCCGTTTTCCTCGCGACGGCGTTTTTCGTTGAGCGATTTCGGAGGGGGTGGGATCGGGAAAATGAGAGTGGCTGAAGAGGACATGAGTTTGAATCATTGGGAGAGGACGCGTGAGAGCAATGTTTGAAAACAATTTTCAGGAGAGGGGCTGAGAAGGATTAGATTGAGAATATTTGTTTAGGCGGATGAATAGGACAGTATATATGTCGTTAAAAAAGATAGTTTATAGCAGGAACAAGATACGATAAAATAGATCTGAAGGCGGAAACATCGTGGTCGGGACGTGCTTGTGGAGATTTGATTATGTAAATGATCAAATGTATCATTTGATTATGTAGATTTACATCTGATTTTAAAAATATATTTAATAAATATATTAAAGTAAATATTAAATATGGTAATATGGAATAATTTACTCGATTCTGATTCAGAAATGAAAATATAAATTTATATTGTTTAATTTAAAGAGAATGTATCTCCTATAGCTCAGCACTTAAAGCTAAAATAATTATGTTGATAAAAATAAATCAAATTGATTTCAAATTCTAGATTTAGCACAGAACCCTTAAAATCGGTATTTAATTATTTAAAATGGAAACATCACTATTTCTGTTGTAATAACATATTTCATATGATTCTACCTTTAGTAAAGCAAATCCATTAGTAGTACACCATAATTTAAACAGCACACAAGCTGGTAAAATATATTCGTCGCATTTACAAAATACAATAATATGCTGCTCAGATCGAACAGACGGATAAATGTAATAATTCTAAAAGTATAGAACATAATATTATAATAGACGTGATGCGAACGACGAACCTTGTCAAAATTGATCGGAACATTCTTGTTTATTTGTCTTTTATTGTAGAAAAACATAAACTTGCATGGATCGTCTCCATTAATATTACATTTTATCATATAAATCTGTAAAAAAGAAAGTATAAAAAAGTATTAAATTGTAAGATTTATTAATCAGCGCTTAAGCATAATAACAAGCATAATATTATTTTTATATTTAGTATAACATTATCTTTATATATAAATTAATATATTTATATTTCGCTAGCTGCTGTTAGCATCTGTACACAATCGCCTAATTAAAAAATGACTTCAAATCAATACCCCAATAAACAAATGATCCGGCTCAACTTTGGTTTCAATCTCAGAATTATTTGTTTGGCATATTTCATTTGCGATTATTGAATTGTTATCTGCCTAGAATATAATTAGCAATCAAAAATGTTAAAATATCAACAAATATTTTGAACTTTACAAAATTATAAAAATATTTTAGGCAATATATTTCAGTCAGAACGAATTCAAGTAAACATTAAATTAAAGTTTTACTGAAAGGCATATTCTGTGGACACATAAAAAATTACAATTTGCAAAGAAGAAACATTTCTGTTATCGAGTAATATAAGATAATCTACAAAATAGCAACCAAATGCTTAGAAATATGAAATATCATAAAACAATATAATATAATATTATAAATATTATAATATAATATATTTTCACTGCAAGGCTTCCGTTCGCCAGATGCTACAACATAATGTCGAAATTAAAAAAATTCTGTTTGTTGTAATGATTTTATTTAATCCTAATACTATAGAAAATATTCAAAATTTGATAATGGATTTGGTGGAATGTAAACAGTTTTTACATATTAGCCAGAAGTCAAAATGTCTTTAAATGTTTTGTAAGGTGAATATATTTACAAGAAGGAAATGATCTGACTACAAGAAACTTCAAACGACAATGCATAAGAGTAATTTAAACATTTATAACAAAAATGCTTATCATAAATAAAAACCATTTTGCAAACAACACATTAAATAGTATATAAATGATACAGTATAAAAATACAATATTACAAATATATTAATCTTTAACGGAAATTTTTAAGACTGTTATAATTTAATTAATTATATAATAAAATTATTTTAATTAAAATTTGAATTAAATTATAATCAAATTTAATCAAATTTTAATTTGCAACTTGACTAATAAAATGTTAACAAAAAAGAAATTAAGCCTGCTATAAAATAGAAATTTTATAGCAGGCTTAACAAAACAAAAATTTAACTAGCTAATGGCATAAAATGATAGTGTAAATTTTAGTAGATTTTTGATGATGAAAATTGTTCTTTAATAATAAAAAGCAACTGATGAATTTATAATAAATGTAATTTATTGAGAATATATCTAGTGTTGAAGAGGCCGAGACGGAAACCGTGTGTGGTGGTAATATGGGCTAGTGGAGAAGACACATAAGGGAGATGGAGCACGATCGAATTTTTTGGCGGGTGTGGACAACTTGTAAATTTCAGTCGGTGTTTCGGATGAAGAGAGATGTTTCGCCGTTTTCCTCGCGACGGCGTTTTTCGTTGAGCGATTTCGGAGGGGGTGGGATCGGGAAAATGAGAGTGGCTGAAGAGGACATGAGTTTGAATCATTGGGAGAGGACGCGTGAGAGCAATGTTTGAAAACAATTTTCAGGAGAGGGGCTGAGAAGGATTAGATTGAGAATATTTGTTTAGGCGGATGAATAGGACAGTATATATGTCGTTAAAAAAGATAGTTTATAGCAGGAACAAGATACGATAAAATAGATCTGAAGGCGGAAACATCGTGGTCGGGACGTGCTTGTGGAGATTTGATTATGTAAATGATCAAATGTATCATTTGATTATGTAGATTTACATCTGATTTTAAAAATATATTTAATAAATATATTAAAGTAAATATTAAATATGGTAATATGGAATAATTTACTCGATTCTGATTCAGAAATGAAAATATAAATTTATATTGTTCAATTTAAAGAGCATGTATCTCCTATAGCTCAGCACTTAAAGCTAAAATAATTATGTTGATAAAAATAAATCAAATTGATTTCAAATTCTAGATTTAGCACAGAACCCTTAAAATCGGTATTTAATTATTTAAAATGGAAACCACTATTTCTGTTGTAATAACATATTTCCTATGATTCTACTGATTGTTTAGCAAATTGTTTAGTAAAATTATAAGAAAAATAAAAAATCCATTAAACTTGCATACATATTTACAGTATTTCTGTAATATATCTTTTTATATTATATAGAATACATATTTTCAGTATTTCTGAAATATCATTACATTTTATAGCAACTTAATATGGAAATTATTTACTATTCATCCATAAAATTTTCCGCTTAAGAGTTTTGATCGGTCAACATTTAGAATTTGTTGCTGCAATTTGATAATTACAAGAATCACATTTTCTTTTATCAGTGCGTGACCACCGGCAATTTTGATTAATCCCTGTTTATAATGCCATTATGGCTCATAAAGCCCCAGGGTAAAGTAAATAAAAGGAGGTTATCATGACAAATAAATTACTTTTGCACTAGCCTAATTACTGTTAACTTTTGTTTGTTAAAATATGAGAAATTCATTGAAATGGTTAAACACTGTACTGATAGGTTAAGTATTGCAATTTTTAAAACAGCCTTATGGATCGAGCGAATTGTAATTCCTGTAATTTTAAGTTTTGGATGGGCAGGCAATTTAATGCTATTCCGCACAATGCAGAATTCCTTGTGTCGTTCGATGCACATGTCCGTATTTTTTAAGGCTATAGCAATAATTGATAGCATCTTGTTAATCGTAGTTTTTGGTAGATGGCTTGACAATATACATATTTTTCGTATGAATAAGCTGACGGATTGTGGATGGTATTGGGCTGTGTTCTTTTCAACACAATCAATATCAAATTGGTTATTGCTTTTATTAAATTTCGACAGGGCACTGTTCGTTATACGCAACGACTTAAGCAAAAGATACTTTAATAAACGAAATTGTACGATAATGTGCATTTTAATTTCGTTGACATTTTTTGGATTCATGTTACACTGGCCGTTTATATTGCACTACAACGCGTCAAATTACCAATTTTCCGGTACACCGTGTGTATATAAAGATCATGCTCGAAATTGGGGTCGAATTGGCTGGCCGATCATTTACAATGCATTTTCGCTTGCTTTACCATATATAGGCATTCTCAGCGGTTCCATCCATTTGCTTGCGTATGTAAACAGATCGAGGAAAAGAGTTGGTCGTTCATTGCGGCGTAGTGAACGGCAAACATTAACGAGTACCATTATAATTTCGTTGTTCTACATTGCCTGTGCCACTCCTTATGGTATTTTTCAAAATTTTACAACTGTTGTGATAAATAAATCGTCTTGTCATGTGCAAAGTCTTTGGATTCTCATCAATGTCGTGCTCTCATTATCATTATTTATAAACCACTCAGTGAAATTTTATCTTATAGCTACTCAATCTAATGCGATTAGAAAGAATCTTATAAAAATATTGATCAACGAAGATATAATCACAATCTGAGTGGATTCGTCGATTTTGTATTCAAATTTATTATATAAACATTTAGACTACCGTAAAATAAATTTCAAAGAAAACTTTTTAAATTTTTGATGGTTAATTGCACTGTTTATCTTTAATCAAAGTAAGGAAACAACTTGTTCAAGCATTAATCAACAAATGAAATTTTAAAATTGTTACTGACTTTTAGAAAAGCCGATCTGCCGTATTTAAATAACTATAATTTTTTTATCATAAAAAGGATTATTTTATAATTTGAATAATTTTATTAACTTTTAACGAAAATAAAACAAAGTTTAATAAATTAATAAAGTTAGTTAGCTAACAAATTAGTTAAATTCGATAAATTTATATCTTCGATGCTTAAGAAATTTTTATATTTATGTATAAATATAAAATAATAATATAAAATTTGTACATTTTAATCTAAGATTTAAAATACTTTTGATACTTTAGAAGATAAAATTTCAAAAAAATTCTTTAATCCGAATTGAGTGTAATTATATAAGATTTTATATTTAATATAAGACATTTATATTCAATTTTAAGTATTAAATTATGACTTGACTAACAAATAACAGACGATGTACAAGAATAAGGATTAAATGTCATCACTAGGAACTGCTATTTTATCAGGTGTCGGCCCTTATTCCTCGACCCAACATAGCAGCGGGCAAAACACATGCCTATGACGAATTTCCTATGATGAAATTTGATTATTTAGTATATAATATCAGACGGCAGTCAAGAGACCTGCGCTGGCATTTGCCAGTGCTTTTGATAATCATCCTTTTTGTTGAAGCTGTAGTACTGATTTAGTACTCTATAATGTTACTAGAAGATTTTCTAGTACATCATTCACATTGATTCATTCATTAATTGCCGTCTTTTAGTCCTCCTCTGCATCCAGTAGTGGGAGGGATCTGACACTGATGAGTCATTGTGATGACGAAATGGCATTCGTCATTCTTTCGCGTCTGGCTTACATGTTTTACAAGAAATTTACGCGGAATGGTCTCACTCTCCTTAAATAAAAGTTAGCCGATATCAAAGAGACCTGCGCTGGCATTTGCCAGTGCTTTTGCTAATGATCTTTTTTATTGAAGCTGTAGTGCTGATTTAGTACTCGATGATGTTACTAAAAATTTTCTAGTACATCATTCACATTGATTCATTCATTGATTCCCATCTGCCAGTCCTCCTCTGCATCCAGTAGTTGGAGGGATCTGGCAATGATGAGTCATTGTGATGACGAAACGGCATTCGTCATTCTTTCGCGTCTGCCTTACATAATTTCAGTTTACAATTTATTTTGATATAAATTAAATAAAATCTTATAACAATTATATATTATTAATTAATTTTTTATTATTTAACTATTTAACTTTTATTTTGCGTTATTTTTAATTTGCAATATAAGTAGACTCAGTTAGCTTATTTAATATTATATTCATATTCTAATACAAAGTATATTATTTATTATCCATCCATAAAAATTTGCCACTTAAGAGTTTGAATTTATTCTTTATATTATTGTGTTGATTTATATATTTTACTATTTTCTGCTTGATGTTATTTTTATAGTAACCTAGTTTAAAATATGTATCTATTAAATTATTTAAATGATTTTGAAGAAAGCCAATATCATTACATATTGTTGCAATTCTTAAAATTTCATTATTTAATGTATTATATTTTATATTATATGGTATGCATGAATGCTCATGCAAAAATATGTTTCTTGTAAATTTAAATATGTCATCTTCACGATATAAATTAATAGTAGTTTTAATTAATGTTAATTTAATGTTCGTATCTAGATATACACCTTCTTTATTATTAATATTGGTTTTGTTAAGAATAAGGCTTTCTGGATAAATGTGCTCACTAATTGAATAAAAATTATTAGAATTAAATACACATATATCATCAATGTATCGAAACATATTTCATATATTTATATTGTTTAGATTTAGTTTTTACACAGTTATGAACAAATTCATATTCTATAAAGCTTAAAAACAAGTCAGCTATAATTGGGCTACTATTACCACCCATTGGAACACCTTTTACTTGTCTAAATATAGATGTCTCTACATCTATATTATATATATCATCAATGTATCAAAACATAATTTAACATTTTATCATTTCATGATTGCCAGTCTACAATAAAAATGACCGAAACGTGAAACACAGGTGTTGAAGCAGTAGCTGATAAGGTCCATTAATAGATGGAACTGATATAGGAAGAACTGTATATGAAGAACCGCTTAAAATATAGGATTGAGGCAGAACACATTCATTAAATTTTTAATGTATTATTGTCTATATCCTCATCTGTTCATAAATCATGTTATAAGTGACTAACATGATCTTCAGTTGAAATTGCGTATATTTCAAATTTAGCATATACCTAATATGTTAACTTATAAATAATATGATATACATGGAATCAGTTAACTAATCTAAAATTGCATATATTTCAAATTTTCTAATATGTCAATGATAACCTATTAAAACAAACGATAAAAACCAAATGTAGTGTTTATTTCGATAACACGTCAATCAATTGATGCAGTGACGGAGATGATCACGCCATTATAGTGTGCTTGTATTAATTCCATTAATAAGAAATGTACTTGTGTAGAAAGTTAATTAGTGGACTTCTCTCGAATGATATTGTGGTAATAACACGGTAATGTACGTGGTGTAATGAATAGATACTTGAAATGATAAAACATTGTACCGATGAGTTGAGCATTGTATTCATGAATATCGCGAAATGGATTGGACGACTTTTCATTCCCGTAATTCTTTGTTTCGGATGGCCAGGCAATTTCATGCTATATCGAATGATGCAGAACTCTTTATGTCGCTCAATGCACATGTCCGTATTTTTTAAAGCTATAGCAATAATTGATAGCCTCTTATTATTCACAGCCTTTGGTAGATGGTTTCAAAGTATGAATTTGTTTGTTTTGAACAGATTTACTGGTTGTGGATGGTATTGGACTGTTGTCTTTTCAACACAATCAATATCAAATTGGTTATTGCTATTATTAAATTTCGACAGGGCATTGTTCGTTATACGCAACGACTTAAGCAAAAGATACTTTAATAAACGAAATTGTACGATAATGTGCATTTTAATTTCGTTGACATGTTTTATTTTCATGATAAAATGGCCAATCATATTGCACTACAACGCATCAAATTACCAATTTTCCGGTACACCATGTGTATATAAAGATTATGCTCGAAATTGGGGTCGAATTGGCTGGCCGATCATTTACAATGTATTTTGTATTTGTATTCCATATATGGGGATTTTCAGTTGTTCAATATATTTATTGAAACATGTTGTTAAAAGCAGAAAACAAGTTGGTGGTACATTAAATAGTAACGAACTTTATGGCTTAAGAAGTACTGTTTTAATATCCGTATTTTACGTAGCGTGTTCCATTCCTTATGGCATTTTTCAAAATTGTGTTGCAATTTTAATCCAAGAATCGTCTTGCCGTGCTCAGAGTGCTGCAATTTTTGCAAATGCTGTAGTGTCTGTTATCGCAATGCTTAATCACTCAATGAAATTTTATCTTTTAGCTTCCCGTATATCGACAATTCGTATGAATCTTTTGAATATACTTAAGAATAAACACATTACCATCGTTAGCTAAATCCATCATTGTTTAATATGTGAAGCGAAACAAGTTCTTCCATGTATAAAGTTTGTTTGATATATTTAGTTTATAATACAATAACGCATCACCTAATCTTTACAAGTTGTCGAATTGCATGAATCGGTAATTCAACAATTGGGAACTCGAAAAAAAGTACTTGTTTGAAATTTTAAAATGTTGAGGAAATATTTTTGTAAAAATCACTTTTTTGAATTATGTCTTGCTCAAAGGTTGGCAAAACATATAGCGATAAAGCTGGTAATATTTTATCTCGTTCGATTATTATATTAGATTTGAATAGAATCTTATAAAATTCTCGGGGATGCTTCGCAAAAAAAACAATTTTTTATCATTACATTTCTTATTAATGGAATTAATACAAGTACACTATAATGGCGTGATCATCTCCGTCACTGCATTAATTGATTGACGTGTTATCGAAATAAACACTACATTTGGTTTTTATCGTTTGTTTTAATAGGTTATCATTGACATATTAGAAAATTTGAAATATATGCAATTTTAGATTAGTTAACTGATTCCATGTATATCATATTATTTATAAGTTAAGAAATAAGATAAAAAAAATTAAATAATTAAAAAATAAATAATTAAAAAATATAAGATTATATTAGATTATAATTTTAGATTCGATAAGCTCTAACGATAAGAGTATAAATTGTTATTATAAATTATTATTATTATTACTCATCTAGTTAGAAATTCATTAATTTTAATATTAGCTAACTCAAATCAGATCAGTTAACTGAGTCTACGTATTTATAATCTACGTAATTATAAATTAAGAAATAATGTTTAATAAAATTAAAATAATTAAAACATAAATAAATAACTGTCACATAAGATTTTATATAATTTATATTTATATCAAATAAGATAAATAAAATTTTAATAGTTAAATAATAAATAATTAAATAATTAATAATTATATAAGATTTTATAAACATAATCAGATCAGAACTCTGAGTCTACGTATAATAAATTATTTATAAATTAAAAATATAGATAAATAATAATTATATAATATTTTATAGAATTTATATTTATATCAAATTAAAATTTAAAATTGAAATTTAAAATAAAAATCATTTTTTATAAATTGACTAATAATTAACAGACGATGTATTCGAATAAGGATTAGAGTCTATAAGGATTTGTTGGGTCTATATTCTTAGACCCAACAAAGAAGTGTGGCCAAATACAAGTTAATGGCGTATTTCATCTGATAAAATTTGATTATCTAGTGTATTTTATTTTAATACAAAGTAAATTATTTATTATCCATTAATACAAATGTTCAATATTTTAATATTTTCAATACATTTCATATTTTAATAATATTGTGTTGATTTATACTTCTCTATTATAAGAAATAGAAATAACATTCAATAAACTTGCTTGAAATTAAGGAGAAAAATAATACTGTTGTATTAAACATTCAGTATTTTTGACAAAGGTTATAATACCCGGAAATAATAACTTGTTAGTAGAACAAATCATATCACATAACTGAGTCTACGTATTTTATAATATATATAAATCAAAAATAAAGATAAATAATTATAAATAATAAATAATTATATAGGATTTTAGACAATTTATATTTTTATAACGATAGAATTTATTATAAAAATTTAAAATAAAATATATAATAAACTCAAAGATTAAGTTATTTCCATTTTTTAATATATAATAAACTCAAAGATTAAGTTATTTCCATTTTTTAATATAAAATAAACTCAAAGATTAAGTTATTTCCATTTTTTAATATAAAATAAACTCAAAGATTAAGTTATTTCCATTTTTTAATATAAAATAAACTCAAAGATTAAGTTATTTCCATTTTTAATATATAATAAACTCAAAGATTAAGATATTTCCATTTTTTAATATATAATAAACTCAAAGATTAAGTTATTTCTATTTTTTAATTTATAGTAAACTCAAAGATTAAGTTATTTCCATTTTTTAATATAAAATAAACTCAAAGATTAAGTTATTTCCATTTTTTAATATATAATAAACTCAAAGATTAAGTTATTTCTATTTTTTAATTTATAGTAAACTCAAAGATTAAGTTATTTCTATTTTTTAATTTATAGTAAACTCAAAGATTAAGTTATTTCCATTTTTTAATATAAAATAAACTCAAAGATTAAGTTATTTCCATTTTTTAATATAAAATAAACTCAAAGGATTAAGTTATTTCCATTTTTTAATATATAGAAAACTCAAAGATTAAGTTATTTCCATGAGCTTGTTCGTTATACGCAACGATTTTTGTAAAAGTTACTTTTTTACCCAGTATTTTATATTAGATTGAAATTTATTGAACCTGTTCCAAAATTCCAAAACTAATAAACGGATCAAAATTATTTATTTTTAAATATAAGCATTTTAATCAAGCTTAAAAATTGATGAAATTGAAAATGATAACAGTTTGTTGGGAATGCAGGGTTTATCTCAATAAAGGCAATATTTTTGTTTTAATCAAGTGCAATGCTACAAGTGCACTAATTGTTTAGGTTAAAATATGATCGACGTTTGATCAGCATTGGTTCAGGTTGTTTATTTAAATATAAAATCATTTTGCTGATAAAAATAGTGAATTATAAATTAGAACTTGTAATTTTGCTCAAAACATTATCTTAATACCTGAAATATTAATTAGAACTTGTAATTTTGCTCAAAGCATTACCTTAATAGACCTTAACTTAGTACTTGTGGATATCAAAGCTGTTTGTAGCCAATATTGCAAATTGTCAACGATTGATTTTACAATTCTTGAGCGTATAGCTTCATAAAATACAATTGGAATAGAACATTTTAATATTTCATGACTACATATATCTACTAAAAACTTGGGTTTTATAGAATTAAAACCCAAGAAACATCAACAAATAATTAATTCTGAATCAAAAATATAAAATTTTATACCCAGTGAATTATTTTGTTATAGAAAACATTTTCTGAATATTTAGAAAAAAATTATGGAAATATTTAAAATATATTAATATTCAAAAATATTAAAAAATATGGAAATATTTTATTGCAACCACGAGTCACGTGGTTGCAATAAATAACGGCAACAAAGTGTGTGTTGTTTTGTAGCACTAGGGCGAGAAAGCCTTAGCGACGAAATGTAAGGAATATTCTACTATGATAATTATATATAATATATATATATGTATATATATTACATATTATAATATATAATATAATACATAATATATAATATATATATTATGATCAACTATGATCAACAGTCTTATCGTTTCTAACATGCCACGGACATCGTCTTTCATAAATGATGGACCTCACTTTGCCTGTTCCTTAAACCAGGTGTACAGATCTTCGTACTTCTTTGCAACTGCCGATGTGAAGTCCCTATTCACGAACGTTCCGCTGGAGCCTTCCATTCAAATGGCAAGTACACTCCTCACTGAGCATTGCACAACACCGAAACTCACAATATCCCAATGGTCGAGTCTCATACAATGGTGCACCTCCAAAAATTCATTCTTGTTCAATAGAAATATTTATGATCAGATCGATGGTGTAGCCATGGGCTCTCCGTTAGGACCGACACTTGCAAACATCTATATGAGTTCCTGGGAGGCGGATGTTTAATCTTTTATACCGTCCCTAAAATACTGGTGGAGATATGTCGACGATGTCTTTATGGTGCTGAGTGAGAAACCCTCTCTGAATGAATTAGAAAGCTCTCTCAATGGGAAAGACTCTGCAAACCAATGGGATGTGTGTTTCGAGAGCAGTACCAGCTCTATTTCCTTCTTGGACGTCTTTGTCAAGAGACACGATAGCAGCGTCATTACATCAGTGTTCAGAAAACCAGGTATTTCTTGGTGCCCGCCACCTTGGCACACACATATGTCAGATCGCTACAAAATATCTACTGCGATTTCTTTGTAGACACGACCGGCTCTTATTTGCTTATCTAAACGAACCGCTTTTTACGAACAAATGACCGTAAAGAAAAAACTAACACAAAGAAGATACCCAAAATGGGCAATCATTATGGCTGAAAAACAGTCAAAAAAACTCCTACGTCGTCGCATGAACTTATCTAACCCTGATGAGGTTAGAACAAACACAGTCCCAAGTCTGACCTCGTATATTGGCACTACCTTTATCAACAACTCGTGCAGCAGATCACTACAAAACGATCTAAAGCGCTCAGGATTGACGAATATTCGAATTTACCACAAAAGATGTTGCACTTTATCTGGGATGTTCAAAAAGAAACCTAAATTGTCTCCTGTAAGTGGCGTATACCGCATTCCTTGCCAAGATTGTGACGCGGGCTATGTAGAACAAACCCGACAAACATTCTCCAAGCGCATTTATCAGCATCAATATGCGCTAAAACGGGGTGACTCCTCGTCTGCCATTGTCAACCACGTCCTATCGACCGATCATTGGATTGACTTTGGAAAAGCTGAGATTATCTGTGTTGAAAACAACTTGTAACGTCGTCTTATAAAAGAATCAATTTTAATAAATTGCGAAGCGAATCCGATGGCCGGAAATAAGTCTAACTGGTCACTACGATTACCAGTATCGCATGAAATTGTGGACGGTATCACGTAAACGAATGGACTTCTTCCGTGGTATTCCTATTATAAAATTTGTATCTCTGTACTGTCATTTTAATTCTGTTTGATATTTTTAATTTGTTGACAAGGACCGTTTGGTCGAAAGCTCCAACAAAAACTTTTAAAACTTTTTCACAAGTCTATAATGAATGATCGATACAACAATCTAATCAAAGACTTGCACGCAACTATGTCTATATAATATATAACAACGGTCCAGAAATCCTGGACCGTTGTTTATTCAGCACATCTGTGCACTACTATTATACATACCGTATTCATTAAGGATCCAACGAGTGCAACGACAATTCAGCAACAACCTCTGCCTAGTGTTTAAGGATGGTCCGCATAGCAATTCGATCTGGTTAAGAGCGTAAGCCTCAGACAATTACGCAAAGTATCGGAAACGCCTTTATTCACAATGTCACACAGTCAACCGAAACGACCAGTGTGTACCTAATTCTACTGATGAGTGTTGCCGGGTACTCATTGGTCGTCTAGAAGTGATATCGTGATTGAAAATCGTGAATCGAAGTCCAGTCTATCAAGCAATACCATTTAGTATAAATGCCGTATTTCGTAAGAAATCCTGGACCGTTGTCTACTCAGCACATCCGTGCACTACTATTATAAATAACGTATCCATTAAGGATCCAATGAGTGCAGCGACAATTCATTAACAACCTCTGCCTAGTGTTTAAGGATGGTCCGCACAGCAATTCGATCTGATAAAGTGCGTAAGACTCATGCAATTAAGCAAAGTGTCGGAAACGCCTTTATTCACAATGTCACACAGGCAACCGAAACGACCAGTGTGTACCTCATTCTACTGATGAGTGTTGCCGGGTACTCCATTATTTCGATGCTAAAGTGTTAGTCGAGAAGTCACATGGTGATTGAAAGTCGTGAAGCAAAGTCACGACTTTTATTATATATATAATTCGTCAGTGTGTTCAAACCACGGTATGGGGTCTCTTGCTGACTCATTGTTATGTAATTAGTATAATGTAGAACCAGACAAACGAGTACGTTTATTAATTAAATTGACAAATTTGGCAAAAACGTTTCGGCACTACGCCTAGGCGAAATGGGGCGAAACACGACTGGGCGCGTCCCCGGGTTGCGGACAGGAGAGGATCCTTCAGATATGGAGGTTAGCTATGACATAAGCAAACAACCATTGACGATTGACGAATAAGTAGCCGCGGACAATCAGTGGATGTGCTATGACGGTGGTGGATTCGGAGTTGTCACTCTTGATTCATAAAAAATGTCATCATCCAAATATGTGCTAGCACATTAACATGGCGAGATGGTCCCGCTATTAAATAAGGACTTGTCCCCTCGAATGTGGCGAACTCATGTGGTATCCCAGCGTACAACAAACAAATGAAAATGAACACGAAAAACTACATATGCGAAATAAGTTAACAATTCCAGATCAAACCCATTTGGACGGTCTGGCTAGACAAGCGATTTATGAGTCCCCAACCGGGAGATCATACCATCTTCAGAGATCATTCTTCCAAAACCCAAAAAGTTAAGGATTGCGACCATAAATATGTGAACACTTTGCACCCCCTCAAACGATCCTATTGGCCAGAACTCTAGATATTCGTGACATCGACATATGTTATGCAACTGAATGTCGGATTCCAGATGTTGGGTCGGTCAACTTTATTGTCCCCGGCAGTACTCGATACTATACTCTGAACTGAGGGATGGTTTCGGCCAACGAGGTGTAGCCATATTAATATGTTCATCCATTATGCCGTACCGAATTGATTGGGGTCCAATTAACGACATAATGACTTCTGTACGACTGAGAGGCAAAAATTCAAACTGGACTCTCATCTGTGCACATGGACCAACAAATGCTAAGGCTCCTGCAAACATTGAAAAATTCTATCAAAACTTGATGATATTTTGCTGGCAATTCCCTAACGTGATTTTCTCGTGGTCTGCGGTGACTTCAATCCACAACTTAAGTCTAGTGAATTGACTGCGCCCTTCGTTGGGAGACACGGTATTGGCAAAATGTGACGAACGGTGACAAACTCTTTGATTTGATAAGTACGCACCGTTTAGTAGCTATGAACGCTTGTTTTTTGCACCAGAAACTGCACCTTGTACGTGGACATATCCTACGGCAGAAGTTGCAACCAAATCTACTTTATTCTGGTTCGCATACGGTGTAGAAAAGTTATTACAAATCGCTGCTCGTATTGGGGAATTGATGTGGTGACCGACCACTCGCTGGTAATACTGGATATTGAAGCGACATTCGAACTCAAGTCACCAAAGTCAAAGTTAATTCAAACGGATATGCGACTACTAGAAAACGATTGTATCGGTAAGAAATACATTGACAGTGTATCGCACAAGCTTAAATCTAAATTTATCCCACTCTCGGATGGAAATGAAGATGTTCGTCAGATCGGTGAACGATAGTCAACACTCAAGAATGCGCTATATTCTTCAGCTCATGATCTTATCCCTTATCGCAAAAGGGATAGGAACGATTGGATAAGTGAAGCATCTATTATGATCCCTAAACAGAGAAAGTCAAGCATGGATGCAGGAAATATCAAGGAGACGACGATTCTTACTCGCAAATTACGTGCCAGTATCCGTCAAGATAAAGAGATATATTGGCTAGAAATTGCAAACTAAGCCCAAAAGTCAGCTAATAATGGTAATGCGCATAAGTTCTTCATAAGAAGATTTTACACACCTAGTCAGCATAGAGGAGTTACAGGCTTGTGGGATACTGATATGTCATGTAAAGTGTTCGAAACGTTCTCACGGTTAAAATGCTGGAGATTTCATTTCACAAATCTCTACCGGAAGACAGACACCCGAACATGCTCGTATAATAATGTCATATTTAAAGGACGTCAATTATGCACTGTGCACACAGATGTATTGGAAATCGACGATAATCCCCCAACAAGTAGTGAGATCAGCCAAGTAATTAGCTAAAATGCAGAAAATCTGCGGGACTTGATCAAATTCATCCTAAATTTATCAAGCATGGTAGTCCTGATGTTGTTGAATATCTGACGGATATGTTCCATGCATATGGAACCTCAATCGAGTTCCCTATGATTGGCAGACTTCGGTTATAATTCCCATACTAAAAAGGGGGACGCTTCACTATGTTTGAATTACCGGCCTATATCAATTTTACCGGTTGTATATAAAATCATGGAAAACGTAATTCTGAACAGAATCAGGCCGTTGCGGCAAATCCAAATATTTTTTAATTTTTACTTCAAATGTCGATATATACATAGTAAACTGTTATTGTTCAAGGTTATATTTAAATGGAAAAGCTTAGCTTCCATTTCTGAAAAATTTATTAATTGATTACGTTTATTAATTAAATTATTGTAGTATAGAACATATTAATTTAATATTCCATATTTATTATATAATAAAAATAACCCACATATATCAAATAAAAAAACCATTTATATCAAATACAATAATATGTATTTTTACTATTAATTATAATTTATATATTCTGTGTTAATTTAAATATTTTATTTTAGTATTTATAATTTATAGATGTATTTTATAAAAGAATTTATATTTAAAAATATTACAGATTATATAAATTATATAAATTATATAAAAAATATAAATAAATATTATATTTATTTATATAAATTATATAATAATGATGAAATTGTTTGCTTCTGGTTTTATGTAAAAAGTTAATTATTAAAATAATCAAAAATATTATTAATTGAATTATTTTAATCAAAATATTTTCAGTCTTTATTAAATTTAATTTATAATCTTCAACTGCAAAAGTACAATAATGTGGCACTTACAGATATTTTCCAGATTAATTATATGTTAGTTCATTTGTAGAACGAACGTTACATGTAGCGAACTTTAAATTACAATTACTTAATTATTTTTTAATTATTAAATTACAATTACTTAATTATTTTTTAATTATTAAATTACAATTATTTAATTATTTTTTAATTATTAAATTACAATTATTTAATTATTATTTAATTACAATTACTCAATTATTTAATTAGTATTTACTTAGTGCATTTTATTATTTACTACAGCTGTATTCAAATTCAACAAGATAAAAAGCAAATGCTTATAAAATATAATTATGATATACCTACGGTTACAAGGTTTTGTGATATCTGGATAAATTAACTTTAGTATTGCTGAATACATTATGTTATCGAAATGACAAACGATTGCTATCCCCTTATCTGATCTACAGAACTGGTCCAAAAGTTTGGCGGATTCGACACTATAAAAAATCATTTTTTACTATTTAAAATGTTATATACAAATGGCTTTAGTTAACATTTAATTATCAATTGCTACAATAGTTTGACTATTAAAAAATATATTACTGTAAAATAAAATATAAAATATTACAAAATATTGACTTCTTATTAAACAAATACAAAATGTAAAAATTCTAAACTTAAAAATACAATGAATATTTGAACGATTTGCTTAGAATTATTTAAAAGATTTAAAAATTTATGGACTTATATTTTAATATAAAGTACACTTTAAAACGCCTCATTGGTGTTTTAAAGGTATTCCACCATTCAGTAAGGTAGTCCAGTTCGTCCTGTAGTGACTGACAATCGGTAGGAGTACAAACAAATAATAGACCTTATATAATTCAAGAAACGACACAACAAAATTCATTTTTATTTCAAAAATTATTATTTAAAAAATAAGAAATATTACAAAAAATGCTTTAATAATTCGAAGTAATAAAAATATTATCGAAATTATTATAATAATTAAAATTATAGTTATAATATTATTTATATTTTATTATAATATTTGGATTTTTATCCAAATATTATAATTTTATTATATTGATTAAAATTATATTGATATATTATATTGGATTTTTATTTTTTATTAATATGGATTTAAAAAAAATCCAATCTGTTATATATTTCTAATTTTGTTAAAAAAAGAATCTTTAACTATTTAAAGATTAAATCTTTAACTATTTTTATCCAAATATTATAATGGATTTATTATATTGATATAATAAATTTATTATACTGATATTATATTGATATATTATATTGGATTTTTATTTTTTATTAATATTGGATTTAAAAAAAATCCAATCTGTTATATATTTCTAATTTTGTTAAAAAAAGAATCTTTAACTATTTAAAGATTAAATCTTTAACTATTTAACTATTTTTATTTCATTAAATATTAATAATAATTGTAAATACCGCAGGTTTAGTGTATCCAATACAGAGTACATGTGGATTGCAATATATAGGAAAAACATATCAAATGTTAAAAACTAGGTTTAGGCAACACATATATAATATACAGCATAATAGTCAAACTATATTTCATAAACATATGAGATTAATAGGACATGATATTAAAAACTGTAAATTATTTATTTTAGAACATATTATCGAAGAAAACATTTCAATATTAAATCAAAAACTATTAGAAAAAGAAGATTTTTGGATTAAAACGCTTAATTCCATGTACCCATTAGGATTGAATGACGTGGTACAAGGAATTGGCAGAAGTAGTATAATACATAATAAACAACTATATTATAATAATCCGGTTAAACGCAAACCAAGAAGTCACGGTGATAAAAGGAATAAGGAAAATAGAGTTAAAAATATTAAAAAAGATATGTATATAAATGAACGATTAGAAATATTAAAACAACTTTTAAGTGATAATAAGCTAAAAGATCTTTATGTAAATATAAGAAGTTTTTCTAAAGATATCATATGTTCAATAAATCAAAAATTAATTAACGACTATGATAGGCTAAGTTGTATAATAGACAATTATTGTGATACAAAATACTATAATCGGACAATAAATGTTGATAATAACAAAAGAAAATATACATTAACCATAAACTTCATTAATAAATGTATAGATAACATAAATATAGCCGGACTTTTAAATAATTCAAAAAGTAAAGAAATAATAGGGTCAGATTTAAGTAAATATATTCCTAAAATAAGGTATAAACTCCTACCACCATTTGGAAGAAAAATTTGTAATTATAATAAAGAAATAAAATCAATATGTAACGATAATATTAGAAACAATGGAAACAGAATGCAATTGTAAAAGTCTTAGTTTTGATAAAATAAATGAACATATATGTACCCATAATCTAGAATTAATTGAAAATTGTGAATTAAGAAAGCTGCTATCAAAAGGGTATAAATATAGATTAAATAATATCAACGACAAAAATAAAATTTACAATTCGTTATATAATAACTTAAATGATTACTTTAGTAAGCTGATTAATAGTGAAAGCTCTTTGGAAAGATTATATATTTGATATAATTAAAAATAAAATGAAAATAACAAACAATTATAAGAGGAAAGATAAAATTAATAAAGATATGTATAAAGAACTTACTAAATTAAAGGATAACTATATAATAACAACTATTGACAAAGCTAGTAATAACTTTGTCTTCATATGCAAAAAGCTTTATTATGATATACTAATGAAAGAGGTTAATTCTAATGATTTAGATGTAAATCCAACATCTGAACGTAGTGAGTTAAGTTTGGAAACAATTATTACAAGTCACTGTTCTATAATGGATAAAAAGGGTATAAAGGTTGAATCAGATAATAAAACTATACCTATATTATATCGGAATCCAAAATTACATAAAAATCCAATAAAACCTAGGTTCATATGTAGTGCATTTAAATGTACATTAAAACCACTTTCTGTCTATATGAATAAAATACTTAAATTAATAATTAAAGTACAAATTTAAAATTAGCAGATATAATTTATATAATTTATAATTAGCAGATGCATTAGAAAAATTAATTAACATTATATTCGGAAAAAGATATACATATACATATTAATACTGGTATAAAACACTATTTCAGTATTAATTCTACGAAAGAATTTTTAGAACAGACAAAAGGAATAAATTTTCAAAATATAAATACATACGATTTTAGTACGCTTTATACAAATCTAGATTTAGTAGATAGTAAAGAAGCATTAGAAAAATTAATTAATCTTATATTCGGAAAAAGATATACATATATATGTTATAATAATTATAACGCCTATCTAACAAAAATTAAACCATCAAGTAAATATAAATATATGGATAAAATTGAATTAATAGAATCCTTAAATATTTTAAGAAATCAAATTATTTATTATTTATAATTATTTAATTATTTATTTAATTTTAAAATTTAAAATTTTATATAATTTTTTAAAAGTTATTTAATTATTAATTATTTAATTATTTAAATTGGTTTACTTTTATAATCTACAGATAAGATACAGATTAGATTATATCACGTTTTACTTGAGAGAGAAGGGTCAGTAACACCTTAATCGCCTTAATTAAATTAAACATAATTATTAATTTAAAATATACGATTTAGTAATTTATAACTAAAATATTTATTAATAAATAAATTTAAATTAATTAAGTAATTTGGTAATTTAGTAATTTATTAATTTTTTTTATCAAGTAAATATAAATATATTGATAAAATTGAATTAATTGAATCCCTAAATATTTTGATAAATCAAAATTATTTAAAAGTAGGGAAATCTATATTTAGACAAGTAAAAGGTGTTCCAATGGGTGGTAATAGTAGCCCAATTATAGCTGACTTGTTTTTAAGCTTTATAGAATATGAATTTGTTCATAACTGTGTAAAAACTAAATCTAAATTATATAAATATATGAAATATATGTTTCGATACATTGATGATATATGTGTATTTAATTCTAATAATTTTTATTCAATTAGTGAGCACATTTATCCAGAAAGCCTTATTCTTAACAAAACCAATATTAATGATAAAGAAGGTGTATATCTAGATATGAACATTAAATTAACATTAACTAAAACTACTATTAATTTATATCGTAAAGATGACATATTTAAATTTACAAGAAACATATTTTTGCATGAGCATTCATGCATACCATATAATATAAAATATAATACATTAAATAATGAAATTTTAAGAATTGCAACAATATGTAATGATATTGGCTTTCTTCAAAATCATTTAAATAATTTAATAGATACATATTTTAAACTAGGTTACTATAAAAATAACATCAAGCAGAAAATAGTAAAATATATAAATCAACACAATAATATAAAGAATAAATTTAAACTCTTAAGTGGCAAATTTTTATAAATGGATAATAAAAAATATACTTTGTATTAGAATAAGATACTATATAATCAAATTTCATCAGATGAAATTCTGCCCCTCCGTTATGCTGGGTTGAAGAATAGGGTCCGAAACCTGATAGCATAGCAGTTCCACCCTATGACCTCTAATTCTTATTCTGATACAACGTCTGTTATTTATTAGTCAATTCATAAAAATGACGTTTATTTTAAATTTCAATTTTTTATTTTAATTTTTAATACATTTTTAATACGTATATTCAGTTAGCTGATTTGATTACTTATATAAAAACATTTCAATTTACGATTGTCAAACATTTACTGGCCATCGATGACCTATCGATAGCTATGTAACTTTTTTCAATACACTGGCTAAGGCATGTACCGTAGTATAAACCGTAGTCAGTAATATAAGCCAGCTATATTCCTACGTCAAATATGATCCCTCACATAAGTTGGAAACCAGCATTTTGTGGTCTAATAAAACAGTCAAATCTATAAGACAAAAAGCTAGCTGAGATTATCAAACTGATAGACGGCGAAAAGTTTTTGTGAAAACTCAGCCCGTCTCTGAATGTGTCTGTGATTTCCATCATTCAATTAACGATTGTGGGAATCTCACTTTGAATAATTATATGGTTCTTTGTCTCTCTCGCAATAGTCATAAGTTTCTTTTGCATAAGTTTCCTTATTATGTCCTTTTCATCACACAAACAAACATGCAAACCAACCATTCACCAATTCATAACTCAGAAGCTGTATGCACAACATAAATATTAATAAAGCTACTGCTACAAACGGTATCGCCATTGAACATATCGTGGCTATCTTTGAAATGTCAGGTGAATATTTCAATAAAATATTATTCAGATGCGCTTTCCCTTCGCAGTAAAAGATCTTTTATTCATTTGTTACATAAATATAAATCAATTGATTGGATTATTATACAAAACGATTTACAATGGATTAATCAAAAATTTATTTATAAGATAAATAGTTAAATTTTATTTATAATACAAGAATTTTAAAATTAGTTTTATTGGAATATCGTTACCTGCTAGAATTATCTCGCCAAAAAGAACAAAATAGGTACTCCATTCTGTCAACTTGATTTTCGGATACAGCTTGAACAATATTCTAAACGTTTTAATTTGATAAGCTAATTAAATACAAACGAATTTAACTAATATGAACGAATTTGTTATTATACCATATAGTATTGCTCATATTTCGCTTCCAAAGTAAACATTTTCTCCCGTTGATCTAACGAATGTTCTAGAATCCCAACATTTCCTAAACAACTATAATTATATACAATCTTTGAATGGATTAAAAATTATGTTGTAATTAATCAAATAAATTACTTCCAATTTTGTAATTGCAACATGTATTTCGTATTAAATTTTAATACGAAATTTTTTAACAGTCTCAATCAAGAGGGCATAGTTCGTGTATTCTTGAGTTTAAAAATATATTATTTCAAAATTAAATGTTATTTAAATACTATTAAATTATATTAATTAATGAAACTACATATTTTATCCAATATATGAATTTTAATATTAATTTTTTATGTGCCCATTAATAGTTAATATATTTAGTATTAGAATTCAGTTTAGAAGTCATCAGGAGGAACTGTCATTTATCAAGTTTCGGTCCCTATCCTTCGAACTAACATAGCAGCGTGTAAGCTTTAAATCATACTGTAACTTTTAACAGTTAGATAAAGTAACTGAGTCTACGTATTTTAAATTATTTATAAATTAAACATAATGATAAAAAATAAAATAATAAAATAATAAATTATTAAATAATAAATAATAAATAAATTTTTTTACAGTAAAGGAAATTACATACATCTTCAATAATCATAAAATTGAAAACTAGATCGTCGTTGGAAATATACCGTGTGGTTAGGTGTGGTCAGGATTATTGGCCGGTCGATTTCGGGAAGAACGAAAGCCCCGAAGGCACATGGAAGCAGATCGACATAGAGCAATACCAACGATGCGTTTTAGTCGGCAAATACAGTTCGCATACGAGTTTGTGGTCGAATTCATTGATTGTAACCGAGCGATGCGTCTAATAAGTTGTAACGCGTTTTCTCCTATGCCACCCGATGCTGCGAACACAAGTGGTGTGAAACTACCTCGATCGACCAGACTTATTCTCTCTTCATATTTCGATCTTTTTCGAGTCTCGTGGTACTTGAAAGCACTAACTGTTGATGATGAGTACGAAACGGCGTGGTTGTTAAAGATGGTGACGTCAAAAAACGTCCGCTCGAATCGACTCTCATATAATCCGCTGCAAACAACGTCGAGACGTGCTCCCTCCTCACGACATGTTGTGGATTTCTCAAACCTTACGTCATCATTGACTCGCTCCAAAACAGGCTCGAGCCCTACTCCATTACAAACCGTGGTCAACTCTCGGGCAAATATATTTCTGACCTCGTTATGGCGTATGATCTGAAAACCACCGCGCTTACATTGCAAAAGATGCGATAGGTTCGCACCATCATCGCATGCACAGCGGGAAGGAAGGCCGTCTGGATCCCATCCATATCTAGTTGCTAAACCGTCCCGGAATTCGTTTGGCGTAAGACCAAACTTGTGGTGTTCGATAGGACGTGCGCTTAACCAAGAGGACACTCCAATTATACAAGCAAAATTTATTGCATTTTGGGTTTCTTCACTTAATTTATTCTTAGCCAGTGAGATGCGTTCTTCGAATGCGTTAAGCCTAGTGTCTGCAATGATTTTGCTGATTTGTTGTTGATGCTCCTGTAAATCTTCTCCAACCATATCTGAGTTGTAGGACGCACATAATTTTCGAGAAGCATCGAGCTGTAATTTAGCTACAAAAGTACAATCCATGATGCCAATACCTCCTAGTTTGTTTGGGGAAGTGAGAATAATTCGCATATCCTCGGTGATTCTTTGCTTTGTTAGAACAGACAGAAATTCGACCGTCACGGCATCTTTTAGCGGTTGTAATTGCTCTTCACTACAACTGATCGTTCTGAGCAGTTGTGACCATTTCCACTGCATGGATTGCGTGAGACCAACGTAAGCACAGTGTGGGTCAATATTCCCGACTTCACAGATGCGTCCGACCAAGTTCGTATTACACGCGACGTGACTCGAAACAGTTCTGGCCATAAAATCGTCAGTGCCAATCGCTGACCCAAGAATGTTTATACCGTCATATTTGATTTGCACATCAGGTAAGCAAACATTCAGTTCATTTGCAGAGTTATGTAATAGCAATGAGGTTTTTGTAGGATTCGCATGGTACCCAAAATCAGGACCATGTTGCAACACAAATTTCCACACAATTTCAAGATCCTGCGGAGTGCCGACGAAGTTAGCATCGTCAGCGTACTAACGCTGAGTCACTCTAGGAAATCGCTCACCTATCATTCGAATTAGGGGCAATGATGCCATTGCGAAGGCAGCCATAGCAAAAGGATCACCTTGGGTGACCCCTTCTCTAGAATATAATGAATCACCGCCCAACACAAGCAACGTCTCCTGGGAATACATGTTGTCAAACGCACAAGCGAAAGAAGGACACGTTAGACGTATGTTGTGTAGTGCGACACGTCGATTAAGGCGATTAAATGCGTTGGTTGCATCTATACACAGAATACCGAACTCTGGGTTGCTAAAGAAGCTTTCACGCAATGAGTGAATCGTGTATTCAATTCCACTTCGTTGAGATGCACAAAGTTGTAAGGAACCAGCCGCGTCCCGTAAATCTGACTTGATATGAAACAGTATCGCTTTGCAGATTATGCGACGCGCTACGTCGGCGATTCCGATAGGGCGTATTCCACTACTTTTTTTTGGTAAAGCTACTAATCGGCTGGCAACAAATGCTTCAAGAGTTTCAAGTGGAATTTTGACAGAAGCTATGCGGACCGCTAGTGATGCTAATGCCTCGGCTAATCCGTTGGAATGTTTGCCAAATGCAGTTAACATTCGTCGCCATTGTTGTGCGTCGAGCCCCGAGGGACCAGCTGAACCTGTGATTGTACGAGCTGAGCGAACAATAGCTGCACTGTCAATCGCAAGGAAAGTCGCCGGATGATGCGGAATAGCCTCTGGCATTGGAAACTTGATAAGTGCTTCAGGATTTGCATGTGACGGCTCAGGATGTAACCTTTCCAGGTGTTCTTTTACGGACATGTCTCCAATTATCACATCTGGACGCAGTGTGCCATCGTTATCTTGACCTGCAAGAATACTTGTGGCGACCGTTAGTTTGCCCTTTCGCAACAGAGTACAATATTGTTTAATCCAATCAGAGTTAGTGTATTTACGTTTTTTTAATTTTTGTCTTAACTGTAATGTACACGCCTCCTCGAACAGTGCTAAGAATTCACCTTTCGTCCATAAATCGAGTCTACGTTGAATTGTCTTTCTGATCATTGCGATTTTACGACAGGGTATCTGCTGTAATACACATCGTCCAAAAACGACTGCCATTTTAATATCCTTTGATGTAGACTGGACTTCATCACAAGCTGCATTTTTGTAAAATTCCGACAGAATGTCAATGAATAAATTGCTGGCATTGCATTGAGGAAGATCAATTAGCTTCGGGATCCATTGTATAACAACTCGATACATGTCATCGATTGTATAATTTCGGTGCTTATAAGCGTCATTTAGTGATATTGAAGGGCTTGAGCCGGATTCCTCGGCTATATTTAAAGTCTTAGAGAGTAGTTCTTTGTTTTTACAGTTCGGCGCACGACAATTAATACATCTATTATTCGACTTCGCACACCTACATCCTTTACAAATCGCCGCCGGTTCATTGCATGTGCAACAAAGACTCTCGTGTAAGGGACGGCCACGAACCATCGTGCAAATGTAACCGAATATTTACGTCGCTGAGCGAAGCGAGGCGACGGTCTGAAAGTTCGACGGTCTGAAAGTTCGACGGTCTGAAAGTTCGACGGTCTGAAAGTTCGACGGTCTGAAAGTTCGACGGTCTGAAAGTTCATCGGTCTGAAAGTTCGTCGGTCTGAAAGTTCGTCGGTCTGAAAGTTCGTTAAATTATTCGTATAAATTATTAAATTTATACGAATAATAAAGTTCGTATAAATTATTAAATTTTTTTTATTATAAAAATAAACAACAAATACACATAATATCCTTAAATTTGTTTGCTTTTTGATCAGTCATTGATGTAAATCTTAGACGCTTGCCCATCTTTTACTATGTTTGATAATACTGTGCTTGTTCGTTTATTCTAAGCCTTGTAGCACGTATACAAACCGATGCACTAACTGCAATGGCGACACTGATTTTTGATTTCAGCCTAGAAATACATTCGCTGTATGCAAGCTTATTACGATCAGCAGATTTGGCTGCTATCCATTTTAGTATTTTATCTGTCTCAGGTCCAATACCACCTGACGTAGAAAATATAAGAGGAAAGAAAGTACCTCTTTCTATCTGCAATTCGTTCACCGTACTTTGCTTATTTCCGCTGTTGATGGTATATATGGCATTCGAGAGGAGTTTTGCAAGAGTATGTAGGTGCCAAAGAGCTGTAAATACATATGTCCAAAAAGGATCGCACCATATTTCCTCCGAAAATTCCTCTACAAGCTATATCAGACCGCGCTTGATCATCAGAGCAGGTTGTTGGCTTATTAAATACGTAGTTGTTTGGTATAGATCGTAAACATGGCTCAATTTGCACGTCACAGCATACCCCTACAAGTTCCTTAGCTACAATGTCTCTCACTAAGTTATGTCTGATAATAGTCATGGCACCAGTATGACATGACAATGCATGAGAAGTTGTAAAGTAAGAACCACAAGCACATTTTAGTGATGTTTCGCTTGCTTTTAGATTGTATCTTGCGCATATTGCGTCTTGGAACTCTTGTGAATTTAGCCTTGTATGTCTCATTCGGGTTGGTTTGGTACATAGCCACGAAGATGCTCCCTTGTCCGAAGCAAACTTTATTGAATTTTGTAGATCTAATCTTAATTCCATGCGAATGGCTTCACTTTCTAATGATGCAATGACCATCTTTTCTTGTTTAATCAACTTTGCTGCTTGATTTTGAGAGGTTATAAGCTGATCTCCCACTTCTTCTAGTAACAGTGGCATGCACATTTTTCGGGATCGAACATATTCTTGTTTGGCAACCTCCATCGGGTTTAAAATCCCCAGAACACCATATTTCGTCGGCATCATATAAATCTGTTCCAGCTCATTGTTTTCATCGTTTTGACCTATAATCTTTGGAATCAATTTCTTTGTAATCAAGTCTTTCAACGGCTTAAACCAAATAGGTTTAGTTGGACATGTGCGCATAAGGTATGTCCACTTATGTTGCAGTGCACATCTTAAAACAAAGTATGCCACCTGGGCATCAATATCTGCAATTTCTGATAAATTTTCTACCATTTTAAGCCAGGTTGCAATCTTTGATTTTACAATATTTTCAATGAACTCGTCAGCCCCACAAGGCGATCCAAGTGCGACGATTCCTTGGAAGGTTATTTCTATTTTAGTGTTGTTAAACAAAATCTTCGTAGTTTCTCCGTCATTGGGATAAACCAATAATTTGCATTTTGTTTCGTTTATATGAAAACCATATTTTTCTCCTATCTGATTAAGTCTTTGCCAAACTTTATGTAATTGATCAACTGGCCCTACACAGCATGCGTCGTCGGCATACCATCTATGTACGACATTATTCGAACATTTTTGAAGTTCATTGATTAACGGAATTGAAGCCGCTGCAAATGCCGCCATTGCGAGCGGATCACCTTGTGTAAAACCTTCTCTCGAATTTATTGCCTCGTCCTTAATACATAATATTGGGGAATTTTGATAGCAGTTCGTAAGTGCAGTATATAAAGACGGGCATGTAAATTTAATGTTTTTCAACGCAAGCTGTCGGTTGACTAGATTAAAGGCATTCGTTGCGTCAATCTGAAGTATACCATAATCATCATTTTGTTCAAATAATTCCCTTATTGAGTGTACTGCAGCCTCAGCACCACAACGCTGACCAGCACATAATTGTACACTTCCAGCCACTTTCTGTAAATCAGTCGAAATTACGGTAAGGATAGTCTTTGAAATTATTCTACGGCTAACTTTACCTATGCCAATTGGCCTAACTCCTGGATTTTTATCGAGCGGTATTAATCTACTTGCCATTAACGCTTCAGCATTCAGTGAACTGATCTTATTAGATGCTATTTTAATGGATAATTCTGCTAACGCATTAGAAAGTCTCATTGACTCATCCCCATAATTATGTAAAATATCGTACCAATCTTCAGCATCCAAACCTGAAGGTCCACAACTTCCATGAGTTTTCTTTGATGCTTGCCTAATGTGATTATAATCAATTTCAAGAAATACGCTACTATGATGGTCTTGGCAGCCTGGTAATCGATGTTTAAGTATAACTTCTGGATTTGCAGGTGCACCTTGAGGATGGAGAAGTAATAACTTATCTCTTACCTTTATATCTAGTACAAAATCATCAATGTCGTGCACTCCAGACGTCACTCCATCCGCAGCAAGTAATCTCATCGCACTAGAAACCTTACCGCATAGTACTAATTTTATAAATTTTTTATACCATATATTGTTTTCACTCTGTTCAACTGTTCGACCTTTCAATCTTCTGTTAGCCATACGATGTTGCATTACACGGCATTCGTGCACAAGGCTAGTGAGATCATTATTCGCCCATAGGTTCAATCTGCGCTCGAGTTTTTCTTAAGCTTTATAGAATATGTTTTTTTTAAGCTTTATAGAATATGAATTTGTTCATAACTGTGTAAAAACTAAATCTAAACAATATAAATATATGAAATATATGTTTCGATACATTGATGATATATGTGTATTTAACTCTAACAATTTTTATTCAATTAGTGAGCACATTTATCCAGAAAGCCTTATTCTTAACAAAACCAATATTAATGATAAAGAAGGTGTATATCTAGATATGAATATTAAATTAACATTAACTAAAACTACTATTAATTTATATCGTAAAGATGACATATTTAAATTTACAAGAAACATATTTTGCATGAGCATTCATGCATACCATATAATATAAAATATAATACATTAAATAATGAAATTTTAAGAATTGCAACAATTTTATAAATTTTTTATACCATATATTGTTTTCACTCTGTTCAACTGTTCGACCTTTCAATCTTCTGTTAGCCATACGATGTTGCATTACACGGCATTCGTGCACAAGGCTAGTGAGATCATTATTCGCCCAAAGGTTCAATCTGCGCTCGAGAGTTTTTCTTATAATACTTATTTTTTTGCTGTCTACTCTCTGTCTAAGTAATTGGCTAAATATTGTTGCAGTCATTAATGCACAATTTGAGTCATCACCCGAAGTTGCAGCATCAGCGTATAAATTCGCCATAATCGATACAAATTGTTTGCTAGCATTGCATCTTGGTAGATGAAATATATTCGGGACCCAGCTTATACATTCTTTAAATAAAATTCAAAAGAACATATTAGTTCAGAGAGGGTACTTCATAGAGCTACCAAGCTAGCACCGCAACTGAAATTTTTGTCGTACCCTGATCGATTAAAAGCACTTAGACTTGAGACTGTCACGTGGACCCGCCGGTACATCGATATGAGTATGGTCTGGCAAATTCTTAATGATTTGGATCATCCACTTCGAGATTGTCTTCATTTGCGCTCATCCAATATCCTCCGAGGCCATGGTTTAACCCTGCGACGTGAAAGGAT
>WNNJ02000885.1:0-80000 GCA_012934845.2 Pomphorhynchus laevis | reverse complement strand
ATATAATATTTATTGACATGGTGAGTGATTCACGACTTTCAGTCACCATGTCACTTCGAGACGACGACTTCAGCATCTAAATGATTAGTACCCGGCAACACTCATCAGTAGAATGAGGTACACACTGGTCGTTTAAGTTGCCGGTGTGACATTGTGAATAAAGGCGTTTCCGACACTTAGCTTAATTGTCTGAGGCTTACGCTCTTAACCAGATCGAATTGCTGTGCGGACCATCCAGAAACACTAGGCAGAGGTTGTTGCTGAATTGTCGCCGCACTCGTTGGATACTAAATGGATACGGCAGGTATAATAGTAGTGCACGGATGTGCTGAGTAGACAACGTCGGATTTCTTACTTGATAGACTGGACTTCGATTCACGACTTTCAGTCACCATGTCACTTCTAGACGACCACTTCAGCATTAAAATGATGAGTACCCGGCATTGCTGTGCGGACCATCCTTAAACACTAGGCAGAGGTTGTTGCTGAATTGTCGCTGCACTCGTTGGATCCTAAATGGATACGGCAGGTATAATAGTAGTGCACGGATGTGCTGAGTAGACAACGGTCCAGGATTTCTTACGAAATACGGCATTTATACTAAATGGTGTTGCTTGATAGACTGGACTTCGATTCACGACTTTCAGTCACCATGTCACTTCTAGACGACCACTTCAGCATCGAAATGATGAGTACCCGGCAACACTCATCAGTAGAATGAGGTACACACTGGTCGTTTCGGTTGCCTGTGTGACATTGTGAATAAAGGCGTTTCCGACACTTTGCTTAATTGTCTGAGGCTTACGCTCTTAACCAGATCGAATTGCTGTGCGGACCATCCTTAAACACTAGGCAGAGGTTGTTGCTGAATTGTCGCTGCACTCGTTGGATCCTAAATGGATACGGCAGGTATAATAGTAGTGCACGGATGTGCTGAGTAGACAACGGTCCAGGATTTCTTACGAAATACGGCATTTATACTAAATGGTGTTGCTTGATAGACTGGACTTCGATTCACGACTTTCAGTCACCATGTCACTTCTAGACGACCACTTCAGCATCGAAATGATGAGTACCCGGCAACACTCATCAGTAGAATGAGGTACACACTGGTCGTTTCGGTTGCCTGTGTGACATTGTGAATAAAGGCGTTTCCGACACTTTGCTTAATTGTCTGAGGCTTACGCTCTTAACCAGATCGAATTGCTGTGCGGACCATCCTTAAACACTAGGCAGAGGTTGTTGCTGAATTGTCGCTGCACTCGTTGGATCCTTAATGGATACGGCATGCATAATAGTAGTGCACATATGTGCTGAGTAAATCACGGTCCAGGATTTTTTACGAAATGCGGCATTTATACTAAATGGCGTTGCTTGATAGACTGGACTTCGATTCACGACTTTCAATCACCATGTCACTTCTAGACGACCACTTCAGCATCAAAATGATGAGTACCCGGCAACACTCATCAGTAGAATGAGGTACACACTGGTCGTTTCGGTTGCCTGTGTGACATTGTGAATAAAGGCGTTTCCGACACTTTGCTTAATTGTCTGAGGCTTACGCTCTTAACCAGATCGAATTGCTGTGCGGACCATCCAGAAACACTAGGCAGAGGTTGTTGCTGAATTGTCGCTGCACTCGTTGGATTCTAAATGGATACGGCCGGTATAATAGTAGTGCACGGATGTGCTGAGTAGTAACGGTCCAGGATTTCTTACGAAATACGGCATTTATACTAAATGATGTTGCTTGATAGACTGGACTTCGATTCACGACTTTCAGTCACTGTGTCACTTCTAGACCATATATACCATTTAGTATAAATGCCGTATTTCGTTAGAAATCCTGGACTGTTGTTTACTCAGCACATCTGTGCACTACTATTGTATATAATATATAATGTATATATTAAATATATATAATAAATATATATAATGTTTTGCCTGCGACAACTTTAAGTCTAGAGAAGACTTCCTCTGTGGTTTTTTTTGCAATCAAACTTCCCGCAACCTCTTTTATTAGCACATATCAACCTCGAACACGCTCTCTCAAACTACCCCCGTTGTTTCAGATGTCCTTTATCCACCCACTAATCTTACTAACATATACACTTCCCATGTTATGACATCTTCCTTCCCTTCTTGTCCCTCTTGTCTTGTTTCTCAATAACCTATATTCATCAATTAAAATGACCTCCACCAACCTAAAGATTCTTCCACTCATAACATGTATACCTAACATCTGTGTACATAACAATGTATATATATAAGTTTTCAAATTGTAACACCAGCAAAAACAAAGTAAATATATATTTTTACGTTTCGGCGTTCACGCCTTTATCAATTGTATGTTATTTATTTCAAACTTAATTTTAAGTATATATAATTGCCGTAAGTAGATAAATAACAGGAAATGAAGACCAAGAGCAATTTCTTGTAAAGCTTTCGGGCTAACTGCTTTTCTTCAGTACATCTACAAAAATTTACAGTTATGATTAGCACAAAAAATAATAATGAAAATCAAATTGTTCAATACAACTTACAGAGAGAAATATAAATAATCCAATTTCGGAACTCATATATTCACGGCAAGTGATATATATGCTCGGCATTTTATTGCTGGTCTTCCATGATGTCCGATCCAAAACATTTCCATTTGTTTACGCTTAGCCGTGTCAGGAACATTTGCCTCAATAATTATCGCTTCCATCTTATGGTTTTTATTTTCTATGCAATGTTCGGCTGTCCTGTCATTCTTCTCTCGTTTATGAGAGATGTCTCGTTTACGATGATGCAACGATCGCAAGAAAGAAAGCGTTTCCGTAAAGGAGGACGAGCGAGGCGAGTGAGTGAGATCACGATAGGAGAGCTGGCAGTTGAGGATTTGTAGGGACTTGGTTTGACGACTAGATACATAGAGGATATGATGATAAAGAGCGTTGTAAGCGATGCGAGGCAAGGTTATGAGTGGAAGCATTGTGGATGTTGGTGAATATTATTTTGATTGATGGATGTAGGTTATCGAGAAACAAGACAGGAAGGACGAGACTGGGGTGTTGGTGAGTGAAGATGACATGGAATGGGATGTGTATATGGTGGGAGGGTCGTTAGGTTGAGAAAGGACATTAGAAATGACGGGGATAGTTTGAGTAGACGTATCGGAAGTTGATATGTGCCTTTGCGAGATATTGCGGATAATTTGGTTCCACAAAATCCACATAGGAATTCTTCTTTAGACTTATTGTTGTCACAGGTGATTATTGTCCAGACGCTGTAGTCGTGTTTCGATCAATGTACTTGCAATTTAGCATAGTTTGTGTTTGTCGTAGCTGTTTTCTTGCGTTCTACCATTCATATTTTTGATAGTGTGTGTTTAAGCTGATGTCTTCAATGCCATTTTGTAGCCGTTGGAGCCGTATCAAGTCGTTAGTCTGCAAGTCGTTAGTTGTAAGTAGTTATAATCAAGAATTTTTTAACCCAATTTTTCAATAGTCACCAATTATGGATACGTATTTTTCAATTTGGCATATTTGAGGGAACCCTATTCTGTGAAAATATTTGGAATAATAAAATATTTAAAATAATTACAATTGTAATTTTAATAGTTTTTATATTTTTTAGCTCGCCACACAGTACTGATTTGAATCATCGCCGCTTAGCCGATTTACTATTTCTTTTCCGCGACTATGAGTCTGCGTATTCTGCCTATCATGCTTTGAAGAAAGATTTCAGTTACGCGCCTATATATCAAGCCTCTTCTCTTGTGAGTATTTTTGTAAAAACTGATTTTAGTTAGAAATGTTTTAAGATTTAAGTTAATGACGGTTTTAGAGTGAATGCATTAAAATTTTAACGCAATTCTTATAATAAAATTTGAATGATATATTTTGCAGAGAATTTTTCCTGATATATTTTACAACAAAGTTGCCCCCAAAACAACTTTGTTACTCATTCATTTACACGTTTTATAATTATAAGGATCACAAAATAAGGTGTCTCATTTTATTATGCAAAATAAGTTACCGATTTTTATTTTTAAAGTAACATTTTATATGATAAATCGATTATTTCTTAATTGTTAAAGAGAATAATATTTTTTTCATCTCTCAATTTTCCATTTTACAATGAAGAAATGGCAAAATTGATTTTTTATTTAAATCAATTTATATATATATTAGGAAATAAGTAAATTACAACTAAACTTAGTTATTAAAAATTGCTTATTTAAAAAAATGATAATATATTTATTGCAATTAGAAATTGCCTAGTTAAAAATAGTTATTAAAAATAGTTATATATTATAGTATATTATTATGTGGAATACAAACTTAGAAGTAAAATAAATACAACGCGCTCGCTTTGTTCCAAGAAACTATTTAAAATTGAGAAAATTAGTTTTACAGCCTAAAGACATAACTTACAAAAAGTAGACACTCTCGCTTGCTTATAATTCTTTGCATATAAGTGATTACAACATGCAAAAGAATTTTAGAGTTTAATTATATTCTACACAACGCGCTCTTAAATTTGTAATAACTGAAAACCGCGATGAGGCTAATAATTAAGAACAATGCTAATAATAACTAAAAAAAGCTAACCATAAACTATTTCTAAAGAAATCATTTGTTTAATTGACGAAAGATTAAGACTATGATAACTAAAGTTGTATAAAGACAGCTTTTATAATACATATTATTATAGTTATTATATATAAATCTTATATAACGTTTATTATTATAAATGTTGACAATAAAAATATATAAGCATAAATTTATACAAAAATATACACTGAAGTTTATATTGCCATAAACTTCATTAATAAACGTATAGATAATATAAATATAGGTAGACTCTTAAATAATTCTAAAAGTAAAGAAATGATAGGGTCAGATTTAAGTAAATATATTCTTAAATAAGGTATAAATTCCTACCACCTTAGGACGAAAATTTTTTAATTATAGTAAAGAATTAAAATCAATATGTAACGATAATATTAGAAACATAATGGAAACAGAATGCAATTGTAAAAGTCTTAGTTTTGATAAAATAAATGAACATATATGTACCCATAATCTAGAATTAATTGAAAATTGTGAATTAAGAAAGCTGCTATCAAAAGGGTATAAATATAGATTAAATAACAACAACGACAAAAATAAAATTTACAGTTCGTTATATAATAACTTAAATGATTACTTTAGTAAGCTGATTAATAGTGAAAGCTCGAATATATCTAAGACAAACATTTGGAAAGATTATAAATAACAACGACAAAAATCAAATAAAATGATCTTTATGTAAATATAAGAAGTTTTTCTAAAGATATCATATGTTCAATAAATCAAAGATTAATTAACGACTATGATATGTTAAGTTGTATAATAGACAGTTATTGTAATATAAAATACTATAATCGAACAATAAATGTTAACAATAACAATAGAAAATATAACCTAACCATAAAATTCATTAATAAACGTATAGATAATATAAATATAGTTAGACTCTTAAATAATTCTAAAAGTAAAGAAATAATAGGACCAGATTTAAGTAAATATATTCCTAAAATAAGGTATAAACTCATACCACCATTAGGACGAAAAATTTGTAATTATAACAAAGAATTAAAATCTATATGTAACGATAATATTAGAAACATCATAGAAACTGAATGCAATTGTAAAGTCTTAATTTTGATAATATAAATGAACATATATGTACCCATAATCTAGAATTAATTGAAAATTGTGAATTAAGAAAGCTGCTATCGAAAGGGTATAAATTTATATATTTTGATAAATATATTATAATGTATCAAAATACATTAATAACTTGTGCTCTGACTTCGCAATGCGACCAAGTCCAAAATGTATTGTCCACTGATATTTTTGATGTACTCTTATATTGGTATGGGCGTTTGAACATCGAGAAGAATAATAAAATATGAGTATTTAAACGTCCGTTTCAAGTGTTCAAAGTTCTTTAATAGTCTCTTTCAAGTGTTATGTTATAAAACCATAGCACTTGAAATTGACTATTGCAATAGTCGAAAATTTGGGAACAATAATTTTCTTTTTCTATTCCTCCCGATTGTTTAAACGCCCTGAACAATAAAATGTATTATTTACATTCATATTGTTATTTACAACGGAATGTGGTATTTGTAAATATTTTTCTGAAAGGTTTCTGAAATATTTTTCCTCGTGCTCTTGACACTATTATTCTGCCCAACCCGTTATAATTATAGAGATTAAGCGGTTAAGCTGTTGGCGATTTATTATTCATACTTATCACATTAAACGTGTGTATAAAGATATTATACATCTATTAAGTGTAGATGTAATATTTACTAACAACAGTATTAAAATAATATATCCATCATTTTACTTTTGCAGGAAATGTGTGCTATTGCTCACGTTCTGGCATTTCCATCCAAACCCGTTCAGCATAGCTATCTTCGTCATGCTCTTTCAATATATGCATCTATCACAGATGACAGGTATTCTTACAATTTCTTAGTTTTTCAATAATTATTTTTTTAATTTATATTTTTTACAATTTAAATGAACCAAGAAAACATTTTGTTTTATACAAAACTTATTAGGACAACAATATTAAAATTCGTAGTCAGTGTTTTGAACTCGGTTACAGGATGCATTGATAATTAATAATTAAATATAATAAATAATAAATTATATAAAACCAAAATATTATTAAATAGATACAAAATAATCTAATACAAGTATAAATATAGAAATCGTCAAAGATGGTAGTTGTCTAGTGAGGAATCTCGAGCCGACACATATAAATTAACACAATAATATTAAAATTAAATAAAAAATCATTAGCGGAAAATTTTTATGGACGGATAATAAATAACTTACTTTGTATTATATAAAGATATGAAAAATACAATTCGATATATTGATCATATATGTGTATTTAATTCTAATAATTTTTATTCAATTAGTGAACAAATTTATCCACAAAGCCTTATCCTTAACAAAACCAATATTAATGATAAAGAAGGTGTATATCCAGATATGAAACTACTAAAACTACTATTAATTTAACTGTTTATAAAATAAATCTAAATTATATAAAGATATGAAAAATACAATTCGATATATTGATCGTATATGTGTATTTAACTCTAACAATTTTTATTCAATTAGTGAACAAATTTATCCAGAAAGCCTTATTCTTAACAAAACCAATATTAATGATAAAGAAGGTGTATATCTAGATATGAACATTAAATTAACATTAACTAAAACTACTATTAATTTATATCGTAAAGATGACATTTTAAATTGACAATAAACATATTTTTGAATAAGCATCCATGCATACTATATAATATTAAATAACATACATAAAATAATTAAATTTAAAAGAGCCATGATTTGTTATGATATTGAATTTCTTCAAGCAGCTGTATTTAGTTCGCTTGAGCTGCTCCGCGCGGGCTGCAAAAGCGCAAGCAGAAGACACTGCATGTGTGACATGACTGGCGGCCAGGGAGTTCAAGCAAGTGAAATCCCAAACAAATATATTGCCAGTTTTCCATTGTATAAAAGTTGCACCATTGGGTCGTTTGCCATCATCTCGGTCAAAGTATGCCGGCTCGAGTCTGAACGGGGATCCCGAATCAGCAAGAGCCATTCTCAAAATCTCGTCGACCGCAACATGTCGATGGTGACAAGACGTTATTCTGCTGCAGTCTGAGGCATAAGCACTGTGACCCGGGAACGACACTTCGCAAATACACCGATCAAGATAAAATCATTGAACACCGAGCCTCAACGCCAGGGCGATATAAATTGATCGGTCATCAAGTCGTGTACCGACGGATGTGATCGGTAGCGCTAAAAGATAAACCCCGAACAACCTTGATGTTACTGCGATGAATGGGGCTCGAGATTCTGTTGACTGTGCTTCGTCGTCAAGTCTCTGTAGGGACGCTTCGTAGTGTTCGGCCATCAACCATTTTTGAGATATTTGATCCAATGTAATAGTCGTCAAAATTCCGCGTTCCATTGATTTGTGGTATTCTCTCAGTCTGATTATGAAAAGCGAAGGGTTAAAGGTAGACAGTTCCGTAACAGTATCTTTATTTCCATTATGTCGTTGATGGATGAACCGTACGCAGGAAGGGCATCCTCCAATGCCTGGCAAACAACGAGGCCTCCAAGACAGATCAGTAAGGTCGCTTGCCTCAAGACTTCGTTGAACAGTGGCACATGGAGTATTTCGATTAATAGTCTTCAAACGTCAGTGTCAAAAAGTAAAGTATTTTACTTATGTACCAGGGGTACATAGAATAAGGATGCCAATTTTTAGCAAGCTGAGTGAGCCACGCAAAATCACGAAGGCGTTGTGAGCGCTCAAATCGGTGAATCTTATTACGGCATTATAAAGCTAGTTGACTGCGCAGCTTAGGGCGTTGTCGATGCTTGCTTGCCCGCCAACCAGCCCACCCAGAAACTGTAAATCTTCAGGTGTGAGTCTTGCACCCTGTTAGTTGCACGTTATAGCTTAGCTCACATTCCTGCTTTCGGTGATCACTTCGCACTTTTGGAAGTTTTATTGCGATCCAATTTCGGCTCCGTCAGCCTGAATTTTGTGGATATCGGCCAGAATATCCTCTACCTGCCACCCAGAACGCATTTGTCGAAGTACCATTTGTTTAGACTGGATTTAATGCTTAGTGTCAAGCTGTTACGGTTGGGCAAGATAGTATATGGCCCAATGGGTCTCCATGTTGAACGCCTTCATCTAGAAGTTACGTTTATCGCCGAATATAAGCTCGCTCTGGCGGTCGTAACAAGTTGAACAAACGGAACAATATGCTGTATTTCGCGAGCGACACAGCGCAGGTTTGCATCTCTGTCCAAGTAGTTAAAGTAGTTAAGGCTGTCAAAGCAGTTTAAGCTGTTAAAGCTGTTAAGGATACGACTAGCCATGTCACGCATGAACACGCAAGATGCATGTATTGTCGCTTTGATTCTGCGCAAAGTACCGACGCCCAGCTGTATAAGGAGAAAATAATGGGCGAGAACACCGGATGCGAATTGACATACCAGTTTAGAGTGATGTAACGAATTGTAAATCCGACGGCAATTGGACGGATACCACTGTCTTTTTTAGGAATGCGAGTAACTTTCCGCTCCATAGAATATTAGCAACGTTATCGGGTACTGTACCCTCCAGAAAAACTGACATTAGATTCGTCAAAGCCGTGACCAAGTTGCTTATTGAACTCTTTGCTGAACATTTTGTGAGATCTCGTATGTGCATAAAGCTTTAGCCGCTGTGCTACCCGCGGACGAGGGCATGAAATACCCTGTAGAACGCAGTAAAGATGCGGCGGTTACAACAGCTGCCGTCGAGAGAGTAAAGCGACAAAGGTGGGCAATCAGTAGAGATTCTTCTCGCGTAATGCTTAGTCCGTAGAGTTGCTTTTGTGTTTTCATCACGAGATAGTCGGTCTGGGTCCCCGCTTACAGTACGAACAGCGCCGCGGATGTCATTGTCGTTTTTTAGAAATCTTTCGGCGTGGTTGATCCACTGAGGATTTATTCTTTGTGATGCTGCATCGGTGATGTTTCTCCAGACTGCTCTCAGAAGGGAATCGGTAGCGGGCAAAGCAACTTGAAGCTTTGCAGGTAGATAGGGATGAAAGGGCATACTCTGATTCGCCCGAGGCACTCTAAGCACATTTATTTCAAGCTGAGTAGACTCCACCACACCGACTCATTAGAAGATCGCTCTACGACTGTGCCTTTAAGCTAAGAGAACTTCGCGTCAACTGCCAGTCGAGCGCTGAGCTGAATACGACGGATGACTCGAAAATTCCCAGATAACATTTTTTTTGCAAAAATAACGCTCGTTGTTTTCGGTTGTGGCCAAGGCATGCTCACGGATAGGTCTGAACGGGTTGATGTTGTCTGGATCATTGGCAGACGGAAGTTCAGAACCGCGACAACCTGACATTGGACCATCTTTTCGTATTATTCCGGAAGCGTTAGCGATGAAGAGCCTTCGACAAATTGAGCAGTGTACCCTTTCTTTGCCTATTGTGTGCGTATTTGAGTCGATTTTATTGTTGATTATCCTATCCGGTTCTGTTGAGTTTTGTGACATATTAATGACTGTGATGTGACATAATTCACTGTATTATTTCCTACATTAATTATATAATAAATAATTAAATAAATAATTCATTATCCATCCATAAAGATGTTTCGCTTAACAGTTGAAATGTTCCCTTTTTTTCGACAGCTACTAAACTTATATTTAAGTGATAATTTGATCTTGTAAGAAACTATTTGTTGTGTACGTATACATAAATCAGATCAGCTAACCGAGCCTACACATTTTATATTTTTAATAAATTAAAATTAATGCTAAATAAAAATATAATAATTAAATAATTAGCAATTAAATAAGACATGCTAATGACGCATTTCCTCTTATGAAATTTGCTTATCTAATACCTTTTTGTATAATATTTTAGTATAATATTATTATCCCTCCATAAAAAAACATAAATGAAAATAAAAATTGTTTATTTTTGAAAATAAACAAATTATTACTCTTAATTACTCTTAATTATTTACTATAATGAATAAATAATTAATAATTGTTGTATAAGATTTTATATAATTTATGTAAAGTTCAAATTAAAATTTATAATAAAAGCCAATTATTATGAATTGAATGTTATCTCATAATATTATTTCGTAGCTTAATAACATTGCCCACTTCTCTTTATGATTACCGATAATCTTTATTTTTATATTATTAATCAGTTGATTAAAATTCTGACTTATAAATAATTTTAAGATAAAGATATTCAATCTCATAAATATAACATTAAATAAATGCTACGATGGAAAATTATTCTATTGTAAATATTAAATTAAAATCTATGTTGAGTTTATTAACCCTTTTTTAATTATGTTTAAAGTAAAGATATATTGTTTAAAAACAAGTAATATTTTTATGTATAAATTGTGCAAACATATGTTTACAATATCGTCTATATATAACTACAAACATCTAGCATTCGTCAATATATTATATTTTTTGAATGAAAAATATAAAAATAATGAGGAAATTAACGATATTTATTTGTTGAGATATTTCCGGACTTCTTCGACTAAATTGTATTTTAGCTGGCTACATAATAGCTTCAGCTATCAGGTCGCATTACGACAGAAAGCATGCTGTCCAGACAACTCCACAGGGCGGGACTCATCGGTGGACGTCTCTGTATCATCGTTGTTTCGTCCCTCAGCATGCACTATATTGACGATACACATGGTGGTCCTCCATCAGATTGAAATGATGCATTGAAATCGTCTTGTTGGTAGTCGGGTGAATTTCATTTTGCTGAGATATTTACGGACCTCTTCGACTAACTTGCATTTTAGCTGGCTACATTTAAAGAACCTTATTTGGTTCTTTAAATTGGATACTAAAGTACATTTCATGCATATAGCCTGCAATCTGTTGACGCAAGAGATTAGTTTATTGCTTAATAAAAATTGATCAGCATTATCCACAATTATTTGCTATTTCAATGATCTAGCATTTAAAAATTTACATTTTTTCTAATTTTTTACAAAGTCAAAGCTTTAAAGTGTAATTTTCTATTTACAAATTTTTATGCGCATTTTAATGCACCATACATTACGTTATGACTTCTCCATCTTAATGTTTTTTAAAGTATCCGATTTGAGCTTACATTACGATGTTGTGCCCTTGCCTCACTATTACTAGAACAAAGTCGACATTATGTGTTATTGGTGTCATTCTATATTACTCCCTTCACAATGGTAAGTTTACATTTACTAAAGGTTACTATAGATTTTTTCTAGAATTATCCTCTAGAATCTGCAGTTTTGTTGGACAAATGCTGTTTCTCTAATGTCGAGCACGGTATTTTAAAGTTAATAATGATGGAACCCATTACCGCAATATGTTACGAATCTGCTGGTCTTGTAAGTGTAATAACTTTTGAATTAATTTGTATACTAATTTGGAATTTAAATGAATAATGCTATATGAAACATTATGTAAAGATGACATATTTAAATTTACAAGAAACATATTTTTGCATGAGCATTCATGCATACCATATAATATAAAATATAATACATTAAATAATGAAATTTTAAGAATTGCAACAATATGTAATGATATTGGCTTTATTCAAAATCATTTAAATAATTTAATAGATACATATTTTAAACTAGGTTACTATAAAAATAACATCAATCAGAAAATAGTAAAATATATAAATCAATTAAATCAGCTAGCTGAGTCTACTTATTTAAAAATAAATTTAAAATCATTTGCGGAAAAATTTTATATAATTGGTATATAGTATAATATACAAAAACCCAGTTATCTGATCTGATTTGTTATACTGGCAAGTTTTTATAGACCTGTGCGCTTTGTTTTCCAGGTATTATACTGAGACTGTATTTTTAATACGACATTATTAATTTCTTCTAATTTTCGATCAAGTTTGATGAATACTTTCTTTTTCTAGTACAAATTAACAAAATATTATTAAAATGTTCAATATTCAATATGCACATTAACAAAATAAAAAAACAAAATAAATTTAATAGATAAGAAAATATCTAGTAAACAAATCTAGTAAAATTAAAATATAATTAAAATCTAGATATGAACATTAAATTAGCAATCATCCCTTTGAAGTATAGCAAACCTAACATTAATACCTTCTCACAACTACGTAGAAGAACAATGTTTTCGATTGTAAATAGATTCTTTGATCTAATGAATGTCTGATTTACAACTCTCTTTAAATCAGCTAACTGAACAATTAGATTTTCTATAATTTTAATCAAGTTAAAAAATAAAAATAAAAAATAAAAAATAAAATTAATAAAATAATATTATTGCATTTTAAAATCATTAATATGTACATATTTTAAACTAGTTACTATAAAAATAACATCAAGCAGAAAATAGTAAAATATATAAATCAACACAATAATATAAAGAATAAATTTAAACTCTTAAGTGGCAAATTTTTATGGATGGATAATAAATAATATACTTTTTATTATAATAAGATACTGGATAGTTTTATCAGAGGAAATACATCATTAGCATGTATTTGGCATTATTAATAAAACGTTATTAACTTATGTAATTAATAAATTATTAATAAAATAATATTATATTTTAAGTAATTTTTATTATAAATAAGTAATAAGTAATTATTATAATAAGTAATTATATTATTATATTTAAAAATATTATTATATTTTGACAGTGGATTTATCAAAAGGTAAAATAATTAAGATTTAAGATTATATTTAACATTATATGATATTTGATACGTGAAAACCAATTCAACTGAGCGTGAATATTATCGCAAATGATTATTAAATATCCCAACACCAAACTTTCGCGCAAAACAATTCCATCTCAAGCCTATATAGCCTATATCTAATAGTGCCTCATTATCACAAACTGTTGTTGACCGTTTAAACATTAAGGTAGTGTGTAGTATTAAAGTAAGGTCCTAACTTTAACACAATGTGAATGCTCTATTAATCTTATAGATATTAGGTATCTGATATGGTTAATGCCGAATAAATGACAATCTTACCTGTTTGCAAAGTAACATGAAATAAGTCAGTCGTTGAATCTTATGTGTATATTTGTTATGGAACATTTTATGTTGTCAATCGATGACGACTCAAGAGAATCCCAGAATTTAACTAAACTATGGTGAAAAAATCAGATTTAAGAGAAGCATAGCGAATCTCGCTCCACAACGCTTGTGCACCCTCATGTGCGGTATTTTTATAGATTTTCAAACGTGACTGAAACACGTTTGCTTTGTAAACACTACATTTTTAGAATCTCTCATTTTAGACAGGATTGCGGCATATTTGGTTCGAAATTCTCTTCTTTTTTAAACGTAAGTTTTCGGAATGCCAACTTGATTATGAAAATTGTAACGGTGCCTCCACTACAGAATCAGCCACTCTGATGCCTTCGAATCTGATATAAGATGTAAAAGTACCACTGCTAACTTGTCATTTACGGATTCTCCTAATATGGCTATAAACAGAGTTTTATAATGGCCTTCCTTAACTGTGTCATGTCAGATTCTGCACACTAGGTTATTTTCTAGAATTGTGTCAATTTCAATTACAATAGAATTAGTTCTAAATTCGAAGAGTGGGGATCATATCGAAAATTCTTCACTAGCCGATTTATGGAACTTGACCATTCAGTTATTTTCGATTGACTGAACTAGGATATGGATACTTCTGTGTCTACCGGAAATCCTAGGATTAATGGTTCTTTTACATTTAATCAGAATATAATCGAATTTTCGAGATTGCTTTTTTAATAAGACGATGTAATGATAGTTTAGTCTTTAAAGGATTGAACAAAGAGGTGATTAATTTTCTTGAGCAGACACCATACTATACCTAAGTCATAAATGGTTCCAACGAAATTTGTATAATCATCAAATGTTCCGACAGGTATTACGAATTTGCTTGATAAGTGTCAACCAAACCATTACAAACGTGTCATTGAGAGGGGATCACCCTTAGTGACACCTTCACGGAAATATATTACATCGTCTTCTATAATGAGTTTTAGCATCCATCGAGTTTACGTCTGATAAGCAGGGTAGGGCAAGTGAAGTGGATGTTATGTAAGGTGGCACAACGGTTAATATGTTGAAGCGTTACAATCATAAACAGCTAAGATTATTTTATTAAGAATTTTTGAGAACGAGTCGCTCCTTGAATTAACAACTTGCTCAAGTCCACTTTTTTGTTCGCACATAATTGAACTACCACCAAGATATCCTGCAGGTCACTTTTTACCATCTTCAGCTACCCGAGGTAGCTGAAGTTGGTCAGAGTTTTGAAACTTTCCAGCAGGCCTATAAACTGCTTTGCAACTAATTCATCGATGCTATCATTTAGCCTTTTTTATAGTGTATGTATGCCGTCGAATTTTGCTCATATTTTGACTCATTGCTTTACTTACGTAATTTTATTAATACCAAAATACTAACTGTGAACCTTTGTCAGCCGTTTTAATTACTGTGATTGTATTTCTTCCGAGATCACGTTGTGCATTTTTTCTGTCAAATCATTAATGTCAAATTATTATCGTGATAATAATATCGTGGTATGAAAAAAAATATTATCGTGATATGGTGGTAATTAATCTTATCTATCAAATTTTTTAAGTAAAAATCGTTCGATTTTCAGTTAATAATAGTTTATTATTAGTTTTGTTGAGCATTATGACAACAAGTCTTGTTAAAAAATTGAAATTGTATATTATTTGATTGAATGATATTACTTCGAATGATGTTTGCTTTATCAAATTTGTTAAATACTTTTAATACATTCAAAATATTTTAAATATATTTATTCAAATTCTTTTGTAGATTTTGCAAAATAAAAAATGGAATATTCTTTTGAAATTTTTACATGTCACAGTGTATTATTAAAAATAAAAATCCTTATTAATAAATTAATTAATCGTCTTTGTTGTAGCTTAGTAACGCAATCGCTTGTCTTCGTAGTTTTCTGACAAAATTTCAAAATACTTCATGGGTTGATTTACAGGTAATTTTCTTTGTTTTTATTATTTTAGCTAAATTTTGTTTATTCAAAAATAAAATAAAATTTTAGTAACAGCCTTGTCAAACATGTCGTCGCATCATTATTATCAATTACACTGGTAAATTGAGATACCATAAACACAATCGTGCGCGATGTGCTGGCTTGGGCATGAGTAACCCAAACACCGTCACGAACGTTGTCAGCGATCAGATTTCCTTGCACTCTCGCCATGAAGATGCAGTGTCCGTCACTTACATCCATTCTCACGATATCATAATAAAATCCACATCAGCATCGGCTATTGGTATTGTCAACAATGTATGGAGTCACAAAGCGTCTTCCATTTTCCGCCTCCCTTGGAAGACGAGGGCCAGAGCGGCTGCGATGTTTATAGACTTGATAAAGCATAATCTACGTCAAAACGACATGGCATCATGGGCTCGCTTTCTAATCAAGCCGAAAATCTGTTTTCACATCAGCGCGTCGAATAAGGTCCTAAGCAGATCTCGCCCGGACTCTGCAAAACTGATACTCCAACGCATGAATGAATTTAGTAATGCTACTTTCGATGAAATCGCTTCGGAACTACGTCTTATAGTCACCCCAGATAACCCTACAGCTTCCAACCATATATCCGCAGCAATATCACTGACTAGACGCGGGAATTTCAGGAAAGTGGTTCAAAGGCTAACTTCTACAGGGCTAGCTTCCCCATCAACTGACACACGTCGTAAACTAGAGCTTCTGCACCCGTCATCACAGAGAGTTTGTTCTCAACATGGAGTCGTTTTGGAAAATTTACCGGCTTTGTTGCGTTCACACACTCGACCACTCAACGTTGATCGAATCACGGTTTTGCGGGCAATTGAGTCATTTCCTTCGTCAACCGGTCCAGGTTGTTTTGCACTCAGGCCGGAACATCTTCACGATATGATTGAGGCCGATTCCGGCGGTAATTTGCTGGACACACTCACCCATCTAGTCAATCACCTACTTTCAGGTTCTGCTCCGAATTCTTTAGCTCCCTTCATTGCAGGCGCAAATCTTTTCGGCCTCCCCAAAAAAGAAGGAGGCATTCGACCAGTAGCGGTGGGTGAGACGTTACGACGTTTATGTTTAAAGTGTGCCTGCTCTCGCTTACGGAACCGCTTCGCATCATTCTTTGCTCCCACACAACTTGGAGTTGCCTCACGAAATGCAGTAGATATGATTGTTCATAACGTCTCTCGCACTCATCATAGTCGATCAAATGATCCCAATTGGGTGTGGGCTAAGGTCGACCTGTCAAACGCCTTTAATAGTATTAGCAGATCTTCAATCATTTCCGCCGTTAATAGTAATGTTCCAGAGCTGTCGTCGTGGGTATCTTTCTGCTTAAAATCGCCTTCCCCCTTACGATTTGGTCAGTTCAGACCTTTACTATCATCCGAGGGAGTCCAACAAGGCGACCTGCTATCTCCAATGCTTTCGCTGGCGATTCAAAACACCATCTCGAAAATCTCGAATATCCCTGGCATTGTATACAATCAATGGTATTTGGATGATGGGATAATCGGTGGAAGTCCCCAGCCAATCGCTCAGTCTCTCAACACCTTGAGTATTGACTTCCTCACACTCAAACTTCATCTTAATTGGTCAAAAACCGAAATAATCGGCTTGCCTGACGCGATTCAAATTTGTTCAAAACTCTGTCACTCATCTCCGGCTAACCACACTACAGGCAATTTTCAGCTGTTGGGGTCACACCAATTGGCTCAACTGACTTTATCAAAGACGTCTTGCTCAGGGATTTGTTACAAAGACTTACGAAAGAAATTGAAGTCATTGCAAACTTGCCAGATCCCCAGTCGGCCTACCTTCTCCTTAGACACTGTCGCTTGGTGATTGTGGAAAAGGAGACGACACATCTACATGGACAATGAATACGGATTTCAATAACGGCAAAATTACACGCAATTATTGTGTAACCCTTCCATCTCATTGGATAATACGCACTCTGCGATTGGCAACTTCGGGATATGTGATCCGGCATTCGACTATCCAACAGGCAATACTCTCGCTGATACAGAAGAAGCAACAGCGATGACGAGATTTTCGGCAACGATTGCGTTTCTCCTACTTCGTCAAACTTATCAGAATACGATAACGATCTTCACGAATCCAGAGACCCTACAAACAGATACGATGCAGCCGGATCGCACTTTAATGTGGTCAATGGAGACCTCAATAGACTGATCAGTCCGGAACTAAACGTGATGCGGTCTTTAGGACAAAACCTGGCACTAACTGAGTTGCAGTACAATCAACGCGTGAACTCGGACGTTAACGAAACCTCCGAGTTTCGCGAGCCCATCACAATGGATAAGAAGATGAAGAGCAAACAATATGTAGTTACGAATGATGACTTGTAATTTTATGTCTAAAACTTTTGATTTTGTATTACTCATTCGTTTAAAATAATAAATATTTATATTAAACAAAAAAACTAATATTTTTGTTTGTATTTTTAAAGCACAGTTTTTCTTCATAAGTACAAAACCTATGTTTGTAATAAAGGATTACAATTTTTAAATTTTTTTTAAAGTTATTGACTTTAGTTTTATAAAGTAAATAAATTTTAGTCAATTTTATGTTTGCGTTTATTATACATTTCTGAAATCTTAGGCATTTGTTGATAATCATTTAGACAAGAAATTATCAATTCATATCTAATTCAGAGAATTAGATCCCGTCGGTATCTAATTAGAACCCTTTGAATAAAATAAACTTGTACTTTTACTAGTTGACTTGTATTCACTTCTGGTTTTGTTATAGATTTTTCTGATGATAGTCGATAAATGACAGTAAGACAAATAGTTTAGAATTGTGAAATATATAAATCGATTTTATTAATTTTAAACATTTCATTAATATTGAATACGTTTGAATTACATATTTTAATTTTAGGTAGCTATAAAAACGCTTTTGGCTCAGTATTTACTTCGTAAAGACAACAAATGTGCCAGTGAGGTATATGAATTGATAAACAGTTGTTCTTTATGCGGATTGAAATTCGCATCAAACTACGTTGCCGCCTCGTATTTAAAAGTATGCGATAATTTATTCGAGGTAATATTTATTTAATTTTTTTTATATAAAATATTTTATTTTCACAAATATAATATATTAAATGTATCAACATAAGTTATTTTTTATTTTTTTTTAAGTTGAGACTTATTTATTGAAGAATGTACAAAAATCGTTACCCTCAAATGAGCCGTAATGTATAATATCATGGTAAATATTACATGAAAAACTGATTAAGTTGGTCAGTTTTTTATTAATAATAAAATATTATTATATATGATATATTTTTTATTAATAATATAATTATTTTTTAAATAAAAAATAATTATAATTATTTTATAATTATTTTAGGAAAGTCAAAAAATCATTTAATTAATACAATCGACTTAAGGAGAACGTTTGTCTTCTTCGTAGAGAAATGTCATTCGTTTAGCAGGACTGGCTGCTACAACCAGCCTACCATATAATTATAAAAATTATTTAATAATTTTTTAGGAAAGTAAAGTAATTATTTAATTAATACAATTGACTTAAGGAGAACGTTTGTCGTCTTCGTAGAGAAATGCCATTCGTTTAGCAAGACTGGCTGCTACCACTATCCTACCATGTTCTTGCCCTTTGGAGCCGTCGCAAGAATGCTGACAGCATTTCCACTGTGGAAATGCTGTCAGCATTTCCACAGTCTTATTGAACCTTACAATAATTGCATTTGCCTAAATTTTTTAAAATTGAATTTATAAAATGATCAATTAAAAGTCATTAATTTGCTCAAAAATTGCAATGTCGGGAAAGCTTCACTAAGCCTTTTTTATCTTTAAAAATACTACCATGTGTATGTGCGATGCTAACGTTTTGGAGGAGGTATAAAGTAGCACGTGAATCCCCGGTAACGTGCTTCAATATTTTTCCTATCTCCTTAACAAGATTAAAAGTGGAAGCGCCCAGTGATCCATAAGTATCTACTCCAAAACGGAAAAATATGCGGGACATGGTCAAGTCGTCAAATTTCAGCCGTTTCCGCTCTTCGGCGTATGAAGCTGCTTCGCCCGCTCTTCTGGATGCATTCCTAACATTGCTGGCTGCGAGGGTGTCCACACAGGTGGCGTCTCACATCAAACATTTATCTTCACTCTGAGTGAAAATGGTGACTGCATCAGGACTTCGACTGTCCGATCTGCATACATTGGATGGCTCTAGAATGTTTTGGGCGTTGACGGTGTTGATGACTCTGCTTATCGCTGAATTTATTTCCGCGTGTCTGGTGATCTGCCTCTCGAAATTCTGCATGGAAATCCGTGTCATTCTGACTCGTCAACAGAGCTCCACAATGACATATGTGTGGAATGCATGTAGGAAGGCCTAGTCTTAAGGAAATACTCAATCTCACAACCTCGTCATGGAGCAAAGTTCCCAGGGCACTAATCGGAACTGTGTTTAGCCAAGCACCATACTCACTTGTGGAGACCGTCATAATTCGCACGCGAGATGCCTCGTCTTCCGAACCTTCAATTAAAGATTTATGAGCTTGTTTAATGAGGTGAGTGTCCCAAGCGGATTGTTTATGGCTATTAGACGGTCCCTCACTGAGAACCGTCATGGCCAACCAAGTTGAGTAGCCAGCGTCAAAATGTGGTCAATGTGTAGAGTTATTTAAAAGAATGTTGACGCAGTTTAATTGATCATTTTTTTCGAAAATTGCAAATTTAATTTTACGAACAGTCTTATTGAACCTTACAATAATTGCATTTGCCAAAATTTTTTAAATTGAATTTATAAAATGATCAATTAAAAAGCCATTAATTTACTCAAAAATTGCAATGTCGGGAAAGCTTCACTAAGCCTTTTTTATCTTTAAAAATACTACCATGTGTATCAAAGAAATATTGCAACTAAGCCGTAAGAATGGAATATGCTGTAAATGATTCGATGATGTTCTATTGGACATCTTCACTATAATATCGTTGACCTTTTACCTATATTGACACATGCCGATTGATTTACTTATCATGTATTTGAAAAATAAATCTGAAATAACGAGTATATTTTCATTATTCCATAATCTGCAGTAGGAGGATTAAAGAACGTAGCAAACGCTGTTTAAACAGATATCAATAATAAATACTTTCCGAAGCATTTACATGTAAGTGGAAATCGTTCACGCTTACAAATACTGTTAATTTGGATAGGTGGGACTTATTATATCGATGTCCATGTGAAATATGTGTAACCCTTGCAGAAACAACCTCAGAATCCGCACCAAGAGCCTAATCAATACGAGATGCGCAATCAACCTCGAGAGCGTAATCAATACGTATAATATGATACGAAGAAAATATATGAACTCTTTAACATTAAAAAAGCCTTTTTATAGACAAGCAAGTGTTAAGCTTATTTGCGAGAACCTCAATTATGTCAACTAATTAATAAATTTGAGTAATATAACATAGTAATAAAAGATATTTAATAATTAAAAATAAAATATAATTTTATATAATATTTAAATATAATTTTGAATTTGAATATAAAATTTATATTTTATTTTTGTTTTTTTAAGAGTAGTGAATAGAGCCCAAAAAATACAACGAAGTACCAAATATTGATTGATTAATTGATGATTATAGAAGTTTTCATAGTTTCATTATAACTTAATAGACTGGTCTTTATAACGCTAATGTTAGACAAAAATATAGTCTGCCACGACGTCTACTCAAGATAATCATCCTCATTATCAGTATTCTATTCACACTGAATGAGAATAAAGATAATTAAAAATTTGATGTTCCGAAAAGCAATAAAATTGTTATTAAAAAATAAAACAGAGTATGTGTTTGTTTCTTTCGTGTTTAATTGTTTGTATATAAAACTGATTATTATAATCATTACATTTAAAAAGATTATCGCAATAGTCGAAAATTTGTGAAATCAAGAAATAATTTTATCTTTATTGTTGAAAACACTCAACAATCAAAAAAATTAAACCATTAAATGCATTTCTAAACAATATAGATAATTGTTTTTTAGCTTGACTATTATATTCCGCAGTTGTTTCCATTAGTAATTTATGATAGCATTCATGTTGTGAATATATTACCAAAATCTCCGTTATCAGGTTAATACTTTGACGTAAAATGGGTTTTACTATCTGATAATATTTTCAAATCTGCTTCTTCAGAAGAAATATTTTCAACAAGTCACTGTTCAATAAATCATTTAATTGATGAGTTTAAACTGATGCACCGTATAGCTTTCGTCGATGGGACGCTTAGCCATGAACAATGCATTCATCCAATAAAACTGAATGGTACATTCTCAATCCTATAGAATCTTTAGCAAAAATGTCTTATTTTTAGATTCTTTCGCACTTATCTTAAAGCTGAAGGCGGTGATTAACTTGGATTACTTTATTGAAATTATAGGATTCAAAAGCAGGATAGATCAACTACTTGAGGTAATATACTTAAAGATTATATACTAATAATATTTTTTTAATATTATATACAAATTTACTCGTTGCATAAACTTAGTTTATGCCACGAGTATAAAATTATATTACAATACGAAAATAAAGTATGTATAATTCTGTTAATAATTGTTACCTATTTGGTGACATGCTTTAAAAAATTGGAGATAGAATATAGTCTTTTATATTGATTTATGTAGATTAACAGAACCTTAGACTTTATCTGTAAAAAGGGTGTTTATTCGATAAATATTTAAACGCCTCAAGCCAAATTATTTCCCTTATTTTTTTGTACATTTTGTTTTGCTTTGTTTGTTGTTTATTTTACATTTTTATACTTGCTTTCAGTTCTCAATTTGTGGTATTCGTAACACAAGTATTTCAAAAATTTATTAAATAAATTAATCTTCGCTCCCCTTTCTGCAATTGAGAACTGAAAGCAATTATCTTTCAAAATTTTCAATACAATTTATGTGACTGATAAATGGTTTCGTATTTTTATATGAATATACTATAATTTTGACCTTTAATCTCAAATCCAATCTATCGTCTATTTTTATCGTATATTTTAATTAATCAACTTATAAAAATTGAATTTTAAAAATCGTCTTACTTCATATAAATCTAAATTATAAAAATTTTTAAATAAAAATATTTATTTTTAATTAAATAATTAAAATTAGACTCCGTTAACTGGTCTAATTCATCTATAATGTATATAGTCGAGCATATAATTGTATAATATTTAATTATAAATATGGAATTATATATACAGTATAATTAAAAATAAATTTAAATGTCTGTTTAAAATACCCTGGATTAATAATATTATATTTTAATATACCCTGGATTAGAATAAGATATTACACTTGGTAATCAAATTTGATCATAGGAAATACATTATTATGTATTTGTCTCCACTGCTACGTTTGATCGAGAAATAGGGCTGAAATTTTATAACATAGCGCTTCCTTAAGGGTATCTCTAATCTTGATTATGATACATCATATATTGTATATTAATCAGTTCATAAAAATTAAATTATAATTTTTTCTTACTCTTTATAAATCTAAATAATATAGAATCTTAAGATTAAAATAAAAACTTTTAGATAAAAATCTCAAAAACTTTGAGATATAAAACTATACAATTACCTTGATATATTACCTTGATAATATATACATATTACCTTGATACTTTGGTTTCAATAGAAAACCAAACCATTGTTAACAGTAATATTCTTTTGTTGGTGAATGCCTTTCCTATTTATTTTTAAATTTATAATAAACAAAATACATAGACACAATTAACTGATCTTTACTTGGCTTAGCGCCGTATTCGAGAACAAAAATTTTTAAGAGCTTGAACACACAAAATGACGCTTGTGCTCGTTCATTAACAATTACACTCTAACTACTTGCAACCTTGTAAGAATTCTTGAAAGTTTAACAATTCTTGATTACTTACTACTTATAACCTTAAACACACAAAGAAATCTAATTCGTAAAAGTTTCAAGTGTTCAAGATAATTACATAATACCTGATTACAAATTGCCGATACTACGTATACTTTATTGATTGCACAACTTATTACAATACAAAGTCATATCTGAATACAATCAAACGACAGCGCAATTAACTACACAAATGGAAGAAGGAAAGCGTCCATGTCACCTCTGCCAGAGAAATATTGCCTTAACATATAGTGAACGATTTCGTGTCCACAAGTACGGATGTTCAAATTCTGCAGGTTCCGGCAAAATAATCCTTCAAAGTTGTTTTGATCATGTGTCAGAGGCTAAATCCAACGAAAACACCGTAGAGATCAATTCACCGATAGCAATTCCGCCCGTTCGAGTCGAAGATTCAAGCCATCTGTCGTGTTTTCAATCACGCTGGCGCGAAGAATCGCCAACGGTCATACGTATCCCGTTTAAAGCACGGGTTTTAGTTGCCACTCATTTCTGTGACAACATTAAACGCGCGCTCCAAATCGGAGATGTCGTTTCATGGGCAAATTTGCGGCTCTTCGCCAAATCGTGCTTCAGTTGCTCGATACATACAACTTGCAAAGGTCGACATAAAGTCGAAAAGCACATTTGCGAGTCAATAAGAGCCCACGTGACAACCACCTTACCGGATTTGCCATCGGTGATAGCAATGCCATGCAAAAATGCAAATCGCAAACCGAACGGCAAGTCGAAACGTGCTTGTATCAACCTGGCTAAGAATGGAAATTACGGGAAAGCAGCTCAGCGCCTTATTTCAGTCGGAATATCAACCCTATCTGCACAAGCACGGACACTCCTGCAAAGACTGCATCCTCCTACGTACAGCAGCTGTACAGATCTACAACTCTCATTCCCTCAAAACAGCCCTCGAACAATCCGCTTTCGTCAATAGTTATAAGTCGTGAAACAGTCCTTACCGCGGTCAACTCTTTCCCCTCAGCGTCAGGACCAGGCTGGAAGATCGTATCATCTACAGAATATGTTACGAGCCAATAGCAAAGGATAAATAGCAGAGAATTTGACACACCTTATCAACCATCTACTTGCAGGACTCACACCACCTGAAGTGGCGCATTATATTGCTGGCGCTTAATGATCGCACTGCCAAAAAAGGAACGGAGACAGCGGAGAGTTTCGCCGTCGGCGAAACTCTCCGCTGTCTCCGTTCGAAGTGCATATGTCTTCAACTCCGTAAACGCTTCGCCAGCCTGCTACAACCAACACAAATAGGGGTAGCAACCCCAAACGCAGTAGAATGGATCGTTCACGACGTAAGACGACTCTACGAGCAAACGCCAACGACACCAATTGGTCATGGGTAAAGATCGCCTGTCAAACGCATTCAACTCAGTGTCCGGAACACAGTTACGAGTGGAGATCTGAAAAAACGTTCCAGAGCTCTTGCCCTTGTTTGATTTCACCTACAAATGCAAAGCACTCATACGTTTCGGTTCACTCGACCCTCTCAACTCATGCGCAGTAGTCCAGCAGGGAGATCCACTGGGCCCGTTCTTATTCTCATTGGCCATTCAGAGAAAGATTGATAAGGTATCCCAAATACCTGGAATAAACCTCAACATGTGGTATCTGGATGAAGGCATAGTCGGTAGGATACCATCAGTAATTGCATCCGCACTCGGCTGGCTAGATGCGAGCTTTAAAATGATGGAGCAGTTAAATTGGCGAAATAGAGAGGTCATCGGCATGCCTGAAGCCGTAAACGCCTGCCTGTCCCTACTTTCTGAGGTGTTTTCGGAAAACACATCCGGGAGCATGCATTTGCTAGGCATACCCGTAGGTGACCAGTCTTTCATAGAGAACCACCTGTCTAATGGGGTTCTTCTATCACTGGTTCAGACAATTGATAAAGTGGCCAAGCTGCCATACCCTCAAGTCGGATACCTTCTACTTCGACACTGGGCATCTTCGTCAAGGATAAACCACCTCCTCCGCACAGTCGATTTAAGGATGACAAAATAGTTTTGTCAGTCATTTGACAGACAAATCGCTAGCACTTTTCAGAAAATATGCGCGTGCCAACTTCAAGAAGCTACCAAATCACAGATGACACTCCCTATCCGTCTGGGCGGCTTCGGTCTAAGATGCAATGCTGCGCACCCCCAGAGCGCATTTATAGCGTGCAGCAAATCGGATAAATATACAATATGGACGCTTTACTATTTCCGTGCTATTCTGAGGCATTGATTTTCTGAAGCATCCTAAGAACAAGGATGGGCTCAAACTTCATACCGTCCACAGAGGGAGTTCAATCATCAACTTCGCGTCTGATCGATAATCTTGCATCAACCCAACTATTACAGTCGGCTTGCGAAATAGACCCTGCCCGACTACACGCAGTGCCATGTCCAAAGGCTGGGGCTTGGCTTAGTTCCAAATTGGGCATTTGGAACGGAACTAACTCCACCACAGTTCTGCGTCCTAGCCCGAATGCGGCTTGGGATTCCCTTGTACGAAAAGGATTATCGATGCAGACGCTGCATGAGTATGGCGGATAAGGGAGGCATACACTCACTCACTTGCCAATACGGGGGTTATCAAGGCCTGCGGCATAACGCCATTCGTGACTTGATATTCACAGACGCACGATTAACCCGTATGAATCTAGCCCTGGAAGTGCGAGGAATTATCCCGGACCTACTCGACCGCCCCGTATGCATCTTTTTTATGAGCACCTTCCTCTTGCAGTCGATTTGCAGTCACCCACCCCAACAAGCCGCATACCGTCATTCCGCCGCCAACGTACAACTCGCCGCTGCCACGTCGTACGCTTTCAATGTAAAGTATAGGAACCACCTGTCTAATGGGGTTCTTCTATCACTGGTTCAGACAATTGATGAAGTGGCCAAGCTGCCATACCCTCAAGTCGGATACCTTCTACTTCGACACTGAGCATCCTCGTCAAAGATAAACCACCTCCTCCGCACAGTCGATCCAAGGATGACAAAATAGTTTTGTCAGTCATTTGACAAACAAATCGCTAGCGCTCTCTAGAAAATATGCGCGTGCCTACTTCTAGAAGCTACCAAATCACAGATGACACTCCCTATCTGTCTGGGCGGTTTCGATCTAAGATGCAATGCTGCGCATGTCCAGTGCGCATTCATTCATAGCGTGCAGCAAATCGTAGAGATATACAGTATGGACGCTTTACTATTTCCTGGCTATTCTAAGCATTGATAACCCTAAGAATAAGGATGGGCTCAAACTTCATACCGTTCACAGAGGGCGGTCAATCATCAACTTTGCGGCTAATCGATAATCTTGCTTCAACCCAGCTGTTACAGTCGTCTTGCCAAATAAACTGGGCCTGACTACACGCATTGTCATGTCCAAAGGCTGGTGTTTGACTTGGCGCCGTTCCAAATTCGGCATCTGGAACGGAACTAACTCCACCACAGTTCCGCGTCCTAGTCCGAATGTTTCTTCGGATTCCCTTGTACGAAAAGGATTATCGATGCAAACGCTGCATGAGTATGGCGGATAAGGGAGGCATACACTCACTCACTTGCCAACACGGGGCTTATCAAGGCCTGCGGCATAACGCCATCCCTGACGTTATATTCGTAGTCGCACAATCAGCCCGTATGGATGTAGCCCTATAAGTGCGAGGAATTTCGCTCGGACCTACGAGAAGTAGGTCCGGTTGCCAATACGGGGGTTATCAAGGCCTGCGGCATAACGCCATCCGTGACGTGGTATTCGCAGCCGCACAATCAGCCCGTATGGATGTAGTCCTGGAAGTGCGAGGAATTTTGCCCGGATCTACGCGAAAGCCCGGCAGACATCCTTTTTTATTGTGACCTTCCACTTGCAGTCGACTTTGCAGTCACTTACCCCAACAAGCCGCATCCCGTCATTCCGCCGCTAACGTACGCTGTCAATGTAAAGGATAGGAAATATAGGGACAGAGTCGAAGTTGCGAGGTACATGTTTTCAGCCGCCGTAGTCGAGACCTTTGATGGATGGAACAACGAAGGAAACATGGTGATCAAGCGGGTTGCGAACAATATGAGCCGTACAGGCGGAATTGGATACACTATGACGGTCACACGATTATATCAGCTCATCTCGATCGCGCTAATGCAGTCGAGATAGCTAGCTTCGCTAGATCGGATTCCAATATTGACCTTTTACTACATCCAACAGGAAACATGTGAACCTGTGGAACGCCTATTTGAGCCAGACGCTAGTCTTAACAAGAATGTGTCAGTGGAATCTACATACCGATAATGTGATGCATATATTACGCCATATACCAAATGCGCAAATTACGATTTAGATGCTGTTGAAGGCCTGTTACCAGTTTACGACAAATTTCAATCCAAATCTTTGAATGACGGAGAAACGCCATATACAGTATATATCCCTTGAACCATGTAAATTGTCGATGAATTATAGGACAATGAAATCATCCCAGAACAGTTTAAATAACGCCGATCAGTGAAAGCAGTCATTATTTGTGCATGACCCCGCACATATTGACAAAATTCCTTTACCACCTAATAATAGGACTCGTCAGAAGGCTGACTACCAACTCTTTTACAAGATAAGCTTCTGCAAAATATTATTTAAAATGTTTTTGATTTTTATTCTACTAATGTTTTTGTTTTGTAGTTCAATAGTCATTATTAAAAAAATTTAACTGATCTTTAAAATATCATATATCTGTCTAGTTTGAGCTTTAGTATGTTGCATTTAAACATACATTTTTGTAAGAAATTTTCATCGTATGGTTTATCATGTGGCTTTCATTATTTGTCTTTAATCGTGTGGCTTTAATCTTTAGGATTTAATCGTGTGGCTTTCAGCACGTGATTGTTATCTCATGTTTGTTCTCTAAAAATGACATTAGTTGTTTGTCGAAATTTTTAGGAAGCTGATTATTTGTTAATGTAATGTAAACATTATTTTTCAAAATAATAAATTTATTACAAAAGTAACTTTAATTTTTTTAATCAATTTCAATCAAAAAAACACAACTATTTTTGAAATGCTTTCGATTTAAGCATTTATTGCATTATTATTTTAGGATATTAAATTGAATGATTCATCAGTTCTTGCTATATTTGAGGATGAATTCTCAGAGGTATAGAACAAACCTATCAATTATTCAATCAATTTTATTTAGATTACAATTCGCTGTACTTGCATTAAAGCAGGAATTTTTGCGGTTCGATTTATCTTTTGCAAGTTAATGTTTGACGACGTAAACAATGAATACCAGGATTTATATCTGAATATCCCGATTTTTCAAGGCTCAGAAGAGTATCTTCTATTTGAATGTACTGATATTATACCTTCAGTTACAATTGTACGTTGTCATTTATTAATTTAACATAATTTACAATATTTATTACATAAATAATTTGTATTATATTTTACATTTATTACTTATATTTATTACTATTTGATATATTTTATAAAATTTTAGTGTGATGACACTACAAGGCAACAATTTGGGATTAAAATAGAAGGGCAGCTAAGCTGTATTCACATTGTCGCCGCCAATTTTAGTAGTCATTCATATTTGATATATCCTCGTGATCACTGCTGTATTTTCAAAGATGGTAAGCAACTAATTGAACGTACGGCACTTGCAATGGATGCATCAAAATATAATATTATGTCATTCACGAACAATGTTGACATACAATTGTCATTTATTTCTCGACGGAATATTCAATTACCGTTATTGTTTACCTGTAAATCAAATAACAAGGATAGACATCGGTTTATTTTGAACATTTATAGAGTTCTCATTTTATAAAATATTTATTTAGATACAAATTTGTTGGAATTTACTTAAAACACGATATCAAGTCGATTGCTATTATGAAAACAGATAGAATTGAAAACAATTTTATTACAGTACAAATTAGTAACTTACAAGTAAGTTTTTATAGCTTTGCAATAATTTGTTTGACTTTAAAATATGTATGATTCTCTATTTAGCTTAGTAATTCGAATGTTTGTGCGAAATAAAGATTTCTAACTTAAGCAAGTGTATTGAAATATTATATTCTTATGCTATATTATATAAAATTATTATCATGATTGAGCATCATATTAAATGTAATATAAAATATTGATATTAAATATTACCATACTGTAATATCGTACTATAATATAGTATATTTCAATATTAATCTTTTGGGATATAATAAATTATGTTCTGCAAAATTAACTTTGTGTCGAAAGTAATTTGGTTTGGCAAGCCATTACGAAATAAAAAACAAAATTTAAATGTTGTCATATAACTTTTATAATCAGAGCTACTTGCTGCAAAGGTCTAATTTACTGAAAATTACTATTCTTGCTGAAAAATGATAATTTCGGTGTAGCCTTTTGAAAATTGTAAATTAATTGAAAAATTTTGAAAATTAATTGCAAAAAATGTTAATTTGGGTTTGAAAAAATGGATTAACAATTTAATTATTTTTTATTTAAAAATCGCAATTACAATTTACAATCAAAAAGAAATGTAAGAATTGAATTTTGTTCATCGTGTGAAAAAAATTGTAAATTATTACTTATTTCAATTTATAGCGTGTTAAATAATTAAATATTTACTTCTTTATTAATAAATAATCCATTATGAGTGAACAATCAATTTAAAATAAAAATTATTTTAAAAATTATTTTAAAGAATAAGAATTAAAATAGATGACAAGAATGCATGTATTGATAACGTTGCTCTACGGTAATCAATAATTATCGATCTCTGAAAGATACTTGTTGAATCCCCAATCAAATTTCGTAAAAATAAACTTAATAAACTTAATAAACTTAATTACATGTGAAATAAATGTGAAAAATAAATTAATTTTAAATTCTTACGTTTATTGCTTCTACGGTAATCAATAATTATCGATCTCTGAAAGATAATTGTTGAATCCCCAATCAAATTTCGTAAAAATAAACTTAATAAACTTAATTACATGTGAAATAAATGTGAAAAATAAATAAATTTTAAATTCTTACGTTTATTGCTTCTACGGTAATCAATAATTATCGATCTCTGAAAGATACTTGTTGAATCCCCAATCAAATTTCGTAAAAATAAACTTAATAAACTTAATTACATGTGAAATAAATGTGAAAAATAAATTAATTTTAAATTCTTACGTTTATTGCTTCTACGGTAATCAATAATTATCGATCTCTGAAAGATACTTGTTGAATCCCCAATCAAATTTCGTAAAAATAAACTTAATAAACTTAATTACATGTGAAATAAATGTGAAAAATTAATTAATTTTAAATTCTTAAGTTTATTGCTTCTACGGTAATCAATAATTATCGATCTCTGAAAGATACTTGTTGAATCCCCAATCAAATTTCGTAAAAATAAACTTAATAAACTTAATAAACTTAATTACATGTGAAATAAATGTGAAAAATAAATTAATTTTAAATTCTTACGTTTATTGCTTCTACGGTAATCAATAATTATCGATCACTGAAAGATACTTGTTGAATCCCCAACCAAATTTCGTAAAAATAAACTTAATAAACTTAATAAACTTAATTACATGTGAAATAAATGTGAAAAATAAATTAATTTTAAATTCTTACGTTTATTGCTTCTACGGTAATCAATAATTATCGATCTCTGAAAGATACTTGTTGAATCCCCAATCAAATTTCGTAAAAATAAACTTAATAAACTTAATAAACTTAATTACATGTGAAATAAATGTGAAAAATAAATTAATTTTAAATTCTTACGTTTATTGCTTCTACGGTAATCAATAATTATCGATCTCTGAAAGATACTTGTTGAATCCCCAATCAAATTTCGTAAAAATAAACTTAATAAACTTAATAAACTTAATTACATGTGAAATAAATGTGAAAAATAAATTAATTTTAAATTCTTACGTTTATTGCTTCTACGGTAATCAATAATTATCGATCTCTGAAAGATACTTGTTGAATCCCCAATCAAATTTCGTAAAAATAAACTTAAACTAAATTAAAACTGGCAAAACTAAATTAAAATCGAGAATGTAAAATATAATATTATTCAAATGAATTCAAGTGAATGGTTGTCTAGGCCATTTTATTGCAAACTAGCAATATCGAATGTAAAATACAATCTTCTTAATGAATTTAGTTTGAAAACTGTTTAATATATCAAACCGAAATATTAGTTTTAATAACAATGTTCTGTCGGCGGATGCCTAATATTAACAATTAGAAATATTAAAGAAATAATAGATCTTCATGCTAAAGGATCTTTGTGTAAGAATTTTCATAAAGAAATGTATAGTCAGACAATATTTCGGAAGCATATCAAATTAATAGGACATGATATTAAAATCTGTAAATTATTAAAGAACATGTTATTGAAGAAAATACGTCAATAATAAACAAAAATTAATAGAAGGAGAAGATTTTTTAAATAAAACTCTTAATTCCATGTTGAAATAGAATATCGTAGTATAAGGAATTTGCAGAAGTAGTATATAAACATCTATATTGTAATAATCCGGTTTTATTCTTTCATTAATATATCTATTTTGTTCAAATGTAAAATATATTTGTAAAAATAAGTAAAGTTTTTATCTTTAAATAACAACTTGTTTTTATTCGTCTTGCTGAGTGCAATTTCCATATGTTTCGTTTTATTTATTGCAGTTTTTAAAAAGTTTCTTACTTAACTTAAACAACTTTATTACGCGACTTCTGATTTAATGTCAACTCCACGTAGATTACAATTCTGTTCTTTGACCTGATAAGCAATCGTTTTTAAGATCTTAGTTGTAATTGCGATCATTTTTTTGTTATAAATTTCTGATATCGCTTTTTGTAGCCTAGATAATTTAAGCATTAACTACGACGATACTATTGTGTATGAAACGCCTCTTCTTTCAACTCATGATATCTATCTGGTTGCCAAATACTCGATTATTAAATTATTATTAATTCATCGTAATTCAAGTAGTCAGTTAATCTAATAAATTTTTATTGTAATCGTCGTTGTCAATGCTCATCAGTTGGCTATAATATCATTATTACATTATTATACTCATTATTTATCCAACTATGCCAATTTCAATTGAGAAACCGTATTTCATTAAACCTTATTCAGTTCATAGTTTCATCGATGCTAATACAATCTGTTTAAACAATCCTTTAAGAAAATTCTGCAAGTTAAGCGTAGCATCTTTATTTATGTGCTGACTATCATACAAATTTCGTTTATTTTCATCTACCGGAGTTTAATGCTTCAGAGTTATACCACGTACGATGACTGCACAAATAGATTCTTTTGTTTAAAGTGAGAGATCACATTGCATATTTTCCGAAATTTTAGCCAGGTTGCTTTTATTCTAGCTCTTACGAATGTTTGAAAGTTATTAGTCGTTAATGGTTTTGCCTAGATAAGAGAATGCGCGAACACTCTCGATTTAATCTTTATTAACCAACTTAAATTATTCGTCTTAATTGCTAGTAATTGTGCAGCCAACATATATTGTATATTTTGTAATTCGATTTGAAATTCAATCTAGAATTTGATCATGAATTCAATCTTTTATTCGATTTGGAATTCGATATGGAATTCGATCTGGAATTTAATTAGAAATTCGATCTTAGATATTCAATTAAATCTGGAATTTGATCTGAGAGTCAATCTTTAATTCAATATTAAATTTTATCTTAATTTCGATCTGTAAAGCTTATTCAAAATCATCATCATTAATAAGCTTATTCAAAATCTTATTCATAACAAGCTTATTCAAAATCATCATCATTAATAAGCTTCATTATTAATCTTATGATAATGTTTTTTAATTGTCAGTGCTTATATTACCTGTAGGCTTCTTTGTTTGTTATTACGAATTATTACCTTTTGGTGATCAATTTAGTATTGATATAACGGTATATCTTCCTTTATATATCTTCCTTTACAAATATCAGGCTTTTGTGCTTAACTTGTCAGTGCTTGCATTGGATAAAGGCTTGTTCGCTTATACTTTTGTGTAATCCATTAAGTATTCATAGCACGGTGTGATGCCGTGATTTTAGTACAGCGGGATTTTAGTAGGGGCATCTATATTTAGACAAATAAAGGTGTTCCAAGAAGAGACAATATAAACCCAATTGTAGCTAACTTATTTATAAGTTTTGTAGTATATGAATTTGTCCATAACTTTACAAAAAATAAATAATATTATTTACTAAACTAAATAATAAATAAAGATATAAAATATGTTCCGATATATTGCTGACATGCGTGTATTTAGCTATAATAATTTTTTAATAATTATTTAAGCTGAATCAAACGAAATAAGAAATTGTTTTTGATATTTCGCTAACTGTTATCATCTTCAGAAAATTTTCTAATCTTACAATTTTCTAAAATTTAATCTTATCATATGCACTTTATACTAATTTTGAGATTTGCTGTTAAAATTAAAATTTTAAATTAAAATTAAAATTTTTGTCTACCTTTCGAATTTACTTTAGAATCCTAACAATGAATTTAACTATGTGATGCAACCGATTTTGTTTCGGTTAATGAGAACAAATGAATTTTTCTCTGGATTGTCTATGGTTTCAACTCATGCTGCTGGTAAATAATTATTATTGCTAAATCTATTTTAATCGTTTATCCGATTGTTAATAAGTGAACGCATTTATCTGATATGTTAATGTTAAAAGCTTCGATATTATTTCAATAAAATATCAGAATTAACCCTTTTTATTTTGAAAATATTACAGGATTTTATTAATTAGATATTAAAACAAGTCAGCTATAATTGAGCTACTATTACCACCCATTGGAACACATTTTACTTGTCTAAATATAAATGTCCCTACTTTTAAATAATTTTGATTTATTAAAATTTTTAAGGATTCTATTAATTCAATTTTATACATATATTTATATTTATTTGATGGTTTAATTTTTGTTAAATAGGCGTTATAATTATTATAACATATATATGTATATCTTTTTCCGAATATAAGATTAATTAATTTTACTAACGCTTCTTTAATATCTACTAAACCTAGATTTGTATAAAGAGTACTAAAATCGTATGTATTTATATTTTAAAAATTTATTCATTTTGTGTGTTCTAAGAATTCTTTTGCAGAATTAATACTGAAATAGTGTTTTATACCTGTATTAATTTCGATTACCTTGCAATTTCGATTACCTTGCAAACCACTTTCATATAGACAGAAAGTGGTTTTAATGTACATTTAAACGCACTACATATGAACCTAGGTTTTATTGGATTTTTATGTAATTTTGGATTCCAATATAATATAAGTATAGTTTTATTATCTAATTCGACCTTTATACGCTTTTTATTCATTATAGAACAGTGACTTGTAATAATTGTTTCAAAACTCAACTCACTACGTTCATATGTATGAATTTACATTTAAATCATTAAAATTAACCTCTTTCACTATTATATCATAATAAACCTTTTTGCATATGAAGACAAAGTTATTACTAGCTTTATCAATAGTTGTTATTATATAGTTATCCTTTAATTTAGTAAGTTCTTTATACATATCTTTATTAATTTTATCTTTCCTTTTATAATTGTTTGTTATTTTCATTTTATTTTTAATTTTATCAAATATATAATCTTTCCAAATTTTTATTTTAGATATATTCGAACTTTCACTATTAATCAGCTTACTAAAGTAATCATTTAAGTTATTATATAACGAATTGTAAATTTTATTTTTTCGTTGTTATTATTTAATCTATATTTATATCCTTTTGATAGCAGCTTTCTTAATTCACAATTTTCAATTAATTCTAGATTATGGGTACATATATGTTCATTTATTTTTATCAAAACTAAGACTTTTACAATTGCATTCTGTTTTCATTGTTTCTAATATTATCGTTACATATTGATTTTAATTCTTTATTATAATTACAAATTTTTCGTCCTAATGGTGGTAGGAGTTTATACCTTATTTTAGGAATATATTTACTTAAATCTGACCCTATTATTTCTTTACTTTTAGAATTATTTAAAAGTCCGGCTATATTTATGTTATCTATACATTTATAAATGAAGTGTATGGTTTATGTATATTTTCTATTGTATAGTTTAGGTATAGTTTTATTATCTGATTCAATTTTTATACCCTTTCTTATCAATTATAAATCTGAAAGTTTATTCCTTTTGTGTGTTAAAAATTCATAGCAGGAGGAACTTCTATGTTATCATGGTTTAGCACATATTCCTCGTCCTCAACGAGGAATATAATTCAAATGTTTTCGGCTGCGAAACCAAAAACATTCTAGTGACATATTTTTCCTGATGAAATTGGATTATCTGGTTTATCCTTTTGTAATTAAAAGTATATTATTAACTTTGCATTTATAAAATTTTTTATATTTTTTGCAGTTTTTTATAATGCTTTGATGATAAATATTTTACAGCCTTTTGTTTGAATTGCAATACGATTTTGGTTTGAAACAATAAAGTTTAATGTTATTATATTTTAGTCTTTTTCTTAAAAATGTTAATAATGAGTATTTCTGTAATTAAACGAATTTGCTCTTTGATTTTACTTAGTATATGAATAATCAAAAAATACTTGTTTTTCATAAAAGTCGTTAATTTGCATACACTATTTTAGTGAAAATACAGAAGGGACAAACTTTAAATCTATTGTTTCAGGCAATTGAAGCAGGTATTTAAAAAATATTTTAAGAATAAAAAAGTTGACTTGTATTTACAAATAAAATTAAAATGTAATATATTTGTTAAATTCTCAATGTAGTAAAATATTCTATCGTATGTGAAGCTAATAAATATTTTTTTGACTTTCTCGATTTCACAATAGCACATTGATAAATTCTTTCAGATAATCCGTTTATGGAAGTTTTGCCAACATTAATTTTAACCTGTCCAACATGAGTTTAGAAAACTAGCAACTTTGACATAGAAGTTTAGTCACTCTTACTTAATAATTTAGTCATGTTAGTGATATACAATTTTTTTTCTATTTCCCTCCAAATTTTATTACAGAGTAAGCATTTTAGGTTAACTCGTTAACGACATATTGTGTTATAAGAAATTTTGTGTCTCGTTTATTAGTAAATAAATTTCTCCGAACCTTGCAACCTGCTTTGTTATAAAATGAGCGTAACAATAGATTTTCACTTAATAAGATGTGAAATAGATTTTCTTTGTAATAAAAAAATAAATTAAAAGTCGAGTACGCTGCTGCAAAGTTTGTGGTACCGCCGTTACATCCACCTTAGCCTATGAATTCATACGATCGAAATGGACCGGTGTCTATAATATTTTTCAGCTTCGTATTTTTCAATTTCAACAGTTTCGTACTTACAACATTTTCATACTTACAATAAGTTTATTTAGGCGAATTGATGTTGTGACCTCATTTTATCTTGAATATTTCTCTTTACATTATGAGCCATAAACGATCAATTAAGGATATTGTTTGTTCCTTAAGACTTACTTGATTATTATAATCTCACTAATTCAAGTTTGTTAGTTCGATCAAACAGTAAAGACTCAATGCTGTAGTTTAATTACAACTCCTTTATAGCCCATTGTGGATATGCTTTCTAGATAGACTTTCTCAATTCTTTCTATTTGGTATGTTTTATTTCAGCTTTTAATTGTGACGTTCAAAATGTCCACTGATAAGTTAGCTCATTAGAATAAAATTAAACCTGATTTTCAATTAAACTTGCGTCCTGATCAAACCGCTGTGTAAATACACGAATGCACGATTACACAATGCGCTCTTACAAATTCGAAAAATGTTAATTATTAATACAAAGGTCAATGCGAAAAAATCCGATTTCGTCCGATGATATCCTTTGATGAACTGTATGATGAATTGAACATCAGACTCTTATCATTTAAAACAAATCATAAAGTGATTTTTAGATTCAATTGATTAATTCTTGGAGAATGAAGAAGACACGTCGTATATTTTAGCATTCAGTAATACACGTTAAATTCAATCTGATTTTGTCTTATTCGCTCTCAGTGGAAAATTCAACTAAACTAAAAGCATTTAGGATTTTTAGTTATCACAACGACCCTTTTTAAATCTAAGTCGGTCACTGTCAGTAATGAAACTTCGTAATAATTGGTTTATCACCTTTTAACCATATGGGTATCATAATCATCCAACCTAATATTATTGTGTATATAACATATTTTAATAATTTTATTTTTATAAATTATAAATAATAAATAAATATTTGCTGTCTAATTATTTACAAATGTTTAGACGACAAAAATAAGAATTTAAATGAAAGATCAACTAACAATTGTGACTTTTTTCACGATGGAGATAATAACACAGTTTGGATGTTCAATAAATTTTCGCTGCACGTTGGTGTAATTATTGAACTTTTTTGATTAGTTTGTTCATTATTAGGAGGTTGTGACAAAGTCGTTGCAAACATTTTCTTCCAAGTCATTAAATAACGATTCATCGATATTACTTCTTTATCGGGTATGATACTTGAAATCATAGATTATGTAATCATTAAATTTTATGTTTTTTAAAATAACAAAAAACGACTTTTTATTAATCTATTCAATTAAGCGTCATTTCATAAAAGAACCTTTAATTTGATATAGAATTATGTATCATAGCAATCGTAGTACTACTTACGATCTAAATTCCGTCCTATGAGGTCACTCACAGACTTTATATTCAATTTTAAATTTGAATAAGAAAATATTATACGAGTTACTGTAAAAGATTATATAAATGCAAGCTAAGCTAAAATAGATAAAAATAACAAATAACAAATCTTGTCGTACTAGTTTTGGAATTATAAATTTAAGATATATATGATTTGAAACGGAATGAGACATTCTGGGGGGAATAATTATTTTTGTATCTAAATGCCATTCACAGAAAAAAGAAATTGAATATTTCTTCGATATTTCGTTCGCTAACCGCGGACATTATCAAGTAAGTAACTTTAATCAACAATTTAAATCTGATTTAAATAAGATTTAAATTGTTGATTAAAGTTACCTACAATACTTCTTGATAATGTCCGCGGTTAGCGAACGAAAATATATATATGAAAAAGCCTTTTTTGAACATAAAGAAGCATATATCTTTTCTCCTAATGTTAAAAGTTGAAGGAAGGCAACCTTATAAACAGTTGAAAACTTAAAAGATATTTACAATATATTTTACAGAGTCCTCAGCACCGTCAACGCCCAAACATTCTAGATCCATCCAATGTATGCAGATCGGACGGTCGACGTCCTGATGGCGTCACCATTTTGCCTTAGAGTGAAGATAAATGTTTGATGTGATACGCCACCTGCGTGGATACCCTCGCAGCCAGCAATGTTAGGAATGCATCCAGAAGAGCGGGCGGAGCAGCTTCATATGCATTATAGCGGAAACGGCTGAAATTTGACGACTTGACCATGTCCCGCATATTTTTCCGTTTTGGAGTAGATACTTATGGATCACTGGGTGCTTCCGCTTTTACTCTTGTTAAGGAGATAGGAAAGAGATTGAATCACGTTACCGGGGATTCACGTGCTACTTCATACCTCCTCCAAAACGTTAGCATCGCCATCCAACGTGGAAATGCTGTCAGCATTCTGGCGACGGCTCCAAAGGACAAGAACATGGTAGGCTGGTGGTAGCAGCCAGTCTTGCTAAACGAATGACATTTCTCTACGAAGACGACAAACGTTCTCCTGTATTTATCTTTTTTTATTAGGAAGAAAAATTTTAAATTTATGTATCGTACTAAATACCTAGACTCAGTTTTCTGATCTGATTTGTTAAAACAAGAAATAAATTTGTTGATCATGGCCAGCAGCTCAGCATCTAGGGTGTTCTTTTCCATCGACCCTTTAGTCTACGTTGTACCATCCCTATCAAAAAGCAAAGAAGTCTCTTTGATCTCTGCAAACTGCTCTTTGACTTGCCATGGGCCCGTTCGCATGCTGCTTTGGTTAGATAGGACCGCCGTGGGATCTCCTGACGAATCAGAGTGAGCGTCGGCGGTATTGTATTCGTTCGAGAGCCCATCGAATTCGTGTTCGATAATATCTCCACCCTTTATCATCATTATGATGTTGTTGCGGTTTATTAGAATCTGGCCAAAGCGGCTTACTGTTTGTTTGTCCACCTTGTTATAGTAAACCCGTACATCCTAATTAACCATGTTCACAATGCTTGATGAAGTAAAAGGCAGTTCACCGACTGACCCGTGTGAGGCAGACACCATTCCCCGTTGTACCATGACGCTGATTTTCTGCATAAATTAACAAAACGAGCAGCACTATCTCGTTGCGCGTTCGATTTTTGGCTTATTTGCTCAAGTAATATAGCTGCACCCGGGCCTACAGCGCCTAGATAATAATACTTCTGATTTAATTAATAATAACTTTCCCAAATTGCGTAATATTTTTAGCTAAAACCAAAATTTAATGAATGCTCGTTAAAAATCTTTGGATAATTTTTCATATATTTAACAGACAGGAAAATGATGTAATAAGTATGATTTCAAGTTAGATCGTTTGGAAATTAATAGATTTATTAAGAAAATTTTCTATCGATGCATTTGTGATATAATTGACAAGCTTTTCTTTTTGTACAAAGAATGTATTGGTTTATCAAACACATGTTTGAATCGTAATAAGGTTTGTTCAGGGCAGGCAACTCCAAGGTTAGATAAAATATTTCACAGCATAAATACAATCTCAAAAGAGACCCCGCGTCTAGTAGAAATAGTGAACTGTCATAACTCAGTTTTATTGTTTCATTTCTTTCATTTCTTTGTTCGATAAATGTTATTTTATTGTTTTGTTTTATAGACAATTTATATTTTGTATTATCCCACATTCATCAAATTTTCAAACAAAAAAAAACAAAAAATTACAAATAATAAATTGTGTCTAAGTCTTGTCTATCGCTCGTCCCCTCAACCGTGCCCAGAACGCAACTAGCGTTACCGCGTTGGATGGCAACGCTCAGCCTCTGCAGCAGGAAATCCGTGGACCGCCGCTCTCCGGTCACTGCTGCTATTCGCCGACCTATTTCGTGCATTAGGCCTTCCGCCTCTGGGCCCAACGCACCAAGCGTTTCCACGGCGACCGGCACAAAATTGTAGATCGGTGTCAGGCAGGCGTATTTGCTGCGTTTCGTGTCCTCTGCTCCCCTGGCTACCGCTCCCGGTGCGATCACAGCTGTACTTAGATGACTCGGTGCCAAGGTGTCTGGGCAGGTGAAGTCCCACCCAAATACCTGGCACTTGATCATGTAGTCAGTGACAATCCATCCGGCCGCCTGTCATCATATTGCGCCATGACTCCGGCTCCAGACGCGGTGGGATTTCTGCCGACATCAGTGCACGCTTAATGAGATCGTTGACTGCGCTGTGGCGTGACAGTCTGCCGATGGACTTGTGGTAGCTGAGCCCATGTCGTTCGCTGGCGTCTACATCACCTCCGCAGACACATACATGTGGCAGACAGACTAGGGCACCGAGGCGCAAGGCAATGGCGATGCGTAGTGACAAGTCGTCCAGTCTTGTGTCGAGCGACGAATAGGGACGTGTGTGAAGGAAGGCCCCGGAATGAGGTGCAGTAGCCGCAATTAGACGCCCTTTGCTCGTCTGGTCAAGTGCAGCTGACAACATCTTCGCTCCCTGGACAGTAACCAACGGAGTATCCCAGAATTTCTGTTCTCTAGCAAAGGACGGTTGGACTGGCATAAAACCCGCTCGAGACTGCCATTCGGTCACTGCAGTAGTGTATGTCGGTTCGCTGATACCGCAGTAGTCATTTAGTCGCACTGGCAGGATCCGAGTTATGAGTGTTTGCGACCCGGCGACTGATGATAGGAAGGCCGGTAGAGCAATATCCGTCGCTCTCCTGATGCCGAGTCTGCCGTTAGCAACCGGTATTGATGCCTTGTCTCACATTTGTACTATAAATTCATTTTGTTTTGGTTTATAAATGAAATGTTGACTTTGTTTGTAATGTTGACTTTGTTTAAATGAAATGTTGACTTTTTAGTGATTCCGCATTTGTACTGTCAATTCATTTGGTTTTGGTTTTTAAATGAAATGTTGACTTTGTTTCCCGATAATATAACTTCTGTCAGAAATACAAAAACTATGTTATTGATACAGCATTATTATTCTGCTAATTGTCAAGCAAGTTTGATGATTTTTTAGTTTTAATTTATAAAAAGAAAGAAGTTTGCATCCCAACGTGTTTACCCTTTAAAATGTAATGTGATCATCAGGAGGAACTTCTATGCTATCATGTTTCGGTCCATATTCATCTACCCAACATATCAGCGGAGCCAAATACGAGCTAATTACGTATTTCCTCTATTGAATTTTAATTATTTTTTATCTTATTCAAATACGCTAATGGTTTTAAACTTATTTTTAATATTATTGTGTTGATTGATGTTATTTTTATGGTAACCTAGTTTTTAATATGCATCTATTAAATTATTTAAATGATTTTGAAGAAAGCCAATATCATTACATATTGTTGCAATTCTTAAAATTTTATTATTTAATGTATTATATTTTATATTATATGGTATGCATGAATGCTCATGCAAAAATATGTTTCTTGTAAATTTAAATATGTCATCTTTACGATATAAATTAATAGTAGTTTTAGTTAATGTTAATTTAATGTTCATATCTAGATATACACCTTCTTTATCATTAATATTGGTTTTGTTAAGAATAAGGCTTTCTGGATAAATGTGCTCACTAATTGAATAAAAATTATTAGAATTAAATACACATATATCATCAATGTATCGAAACATATATTTCATATATTTATATTGTTTAGATTTAGTTTTTACACAGTTATGAACAAATTCATATTCTATAAAGCTTAAAAACAAGTCAGCTATAATTGGGCTACTATTACCACCCATTGGAACACCTTTTACTTGTATAAATATAGATGTCCCTACTTTTAAATAATTTTGATTTATCAAAATATTCAAGGATTCTATTAATTCAATTTTATCCATGTATTTATATTTACTTGATGGTTTAATTTTTGTTAGATAGTCTTTATAGCTATTAAATAGCTATAACGTAGAATAAAAATTTTTAGAATTAAATACACATAAAGAAAATAAAGAAAAATAAAGTACTTTATTTTTAATACGCAATAAAGATAAAAAAATGATATCTTACCCGGGAAAATTGACAGAGGTAATATTCAGCAACCCATGAGTTTAATGCAAATATTACGTTTTACATTATCTGACGTAAGCGTAGCCAGTTACAAGTTTCTACAAGGAGATCATATTCCAAATAAAATTGCCATCTATTTGCAATTGCTTTAAATTTGGAATTCTATATCAGAAGGCATATCAGATAACAGAAGAGGAAATATATAAAAATGTTGACCAAAGTGAAAGTATGCAACGATTTTTGGATTTTATTGCTGAACCAATAAGTCTGCAAAATCACAAAGGAGTTTGTGGTGGATTAGACAATAAATACGGATTAACTGGCAATAGTTCATATTATTCAAAATTTGAAAGGAACGAAATAATGTTTCACGTATCAACACTACTACCTAACTGCTCCTCAGATCCGCAGCAAATCGAACGAAAAAGGCATATTGGCAATGACATTGTAACAATTATATTTCAGGAGCCTGGCGATCATTTTTATCCTTCTGTTATAAGCTCTCAATTCTTACAAGTATATGTGTGTACAACCAGTGAATGTTGGCTCTTATAGGGTAGCCGTAGAGACCAAATCGAAAATATCCCGATCCGTAGATGTCCATAATTACAGTACGGATGACGACTACAGCTATAGAAGCCGATCATACTGCACACGATCTTCAGGATTTTGGATGAAAAAGTTAACTAAGCTTCACTCCGTTTGAATATATACTGTGTGTACATATGTACATATTTAAAACTTGGATTAAATATATGGTTAGTAAAAATAATAATAAATAATTGTTTTAAGATTTTAAAATCTCTATAAATTTTAAAATCTATGTAGGGTCGTGGCCTCTATTCCTAAACCCAAAATAACAGCGAGGCCAAATACGCGCTAATGTCGTATTTCCTCCGATCAAATTCGATAGATAATATATAAAATTATATAAAATTGATATTTAAAATTTAAAACTGAAATTTAAAATAAAAGTAACTTTGATGAATTGACTAATAAACAACAAACGTTGTATCAGGATAAGTATTAGAGGTCATCAGAAGGAACTGCTATGCTATCAGGTTTCGGCCCTTAACTCTTCTACCCAACATAGCAGCGGGGCCAAATACATGCTAATGATGTATTTCCTCTGATAAAACTATCTAGTATCTTATTCTAATGCAAAGTATATTATTTTTTATCCATCCATAAAAATTTGCCACTTCAAGAGTTTAAATTTATTCTTTATATTATTGTGTTGATTTATATATTTTACTATTTTCTGCTTGATGTTATTTTTATAGTAACCTAGTTTAAAATATGTATCTATAAATGATTTTGAAGAAACAGATGATTTTATGAGTTCCTCCGTATGATTTTAGATATCATACGGGGGAACTTCTATGTTATCATGAATAAGAGCCTATTTCTCGACACAAAATAACAGCGAGGCCAAATACGCGCTAACGACATAATTCCTCTGATGAAATTTGATTATCTAGTGTTATATATTTTTCTAACCCAGAGTATATTATTTACTATTCATCTTCAAAACTTTTTTTTTCAAGAATTAAAATTTTTAAATCAATGATTTACTTTAACTGATACATCACATTGTATATTAATTCAAAATTAAGTAACATGTAATTTTCATTATTTGTACAGCTAATTATCTTCCAAGGAGCAGAGCTATTGTGCATTCTTGTATCAAATCTTAACAATGACAATTATCAAAATTTCGGTGCATTAAGTTTAAAACTAAAGACTTTTTTACACAATTTTACATTTGTAGCGAATAAATCCATTTTGAACGACATCACACATAAGTCCTTACCGTGCACCATTTCCGTTGATGTGCCTGTGCTGATCACACATGATTTTAGCAAGCAATCGTAAGTTTCTCTATTGGTGGCAACTAATTATTTTTACGAAGGTTATGTTTAATTCCTATTCAACTCGAAGTTACTAATAATTCAGAAAATCTGGTTCGATTTTGCTATCAACTAAAAAAGTAAGTTTTGAATAGTTGATAATGATCAATTATTGATAAAGAATTATTGGAGCTGGATTAAAGAAAAAGGGATTTTTTTAATTGATATTTCGCTAATTTATGTTAGCATCTTCACAAAATTACAATAGTAATTAGAAATAGCAATAACAATATAAAATACTTTTTACGTATAAAAAGTATACATTAAAGTATATATTATTTGTATAATAATTATACAAAAATTATTTTACAATATAAAATTACAATAGTAATTTCTTTATGTAATTTTCTGAAGATGCTAACAGAAGTTAGCGAAATATCAATAAAATCAATTTATCTTATCTGGCGCTAATAATTCTTTAAAATGTAGGTGTTGCACATGTGACTATCTGTTTTATCCACAATTTATAATTGACAATCTCTTTAGTTAAACTTAATTTAGTCTGACTTCAAATTGCTATTGTGATGCAATTGGTGCTCATAAGTTTATATTTCTATTACATTCAGCATATAATTTCAATATAAATTCATATTATTTTTTCAATAAATTAATATGAATTAATTTATTAATTCATATTAATATAATTTCAAGTTTCAAATTATAATTATAAAAACACTCATAATAAATAATAATGACGGGACGTAGGATTATATTTGCTGTGTTCGTTGCTATTTAACAGTTAACTAAGTTTACGTATTTTTTTGTGTTAATTATAAATAAAAATATTAAAACTTATAGAAGTATCGAAGGTAGAACAAACATTCTACATACTGTAGTGTTTGGTTTACAGCTCTCAATTCAAATGACTCCATATTTAAAAGGCAGTGATATACGATTCAACATTGTTTCCACAACTATACGACGAGGTTTTTCAGACGCTCATAAAAGCGATAACTAATAGAAATAATTAGTAAATTTAAAATAAATCCATCCTGATATGTATTTTTAATTTTTAAATATTCAGAAACAATCAGGTATAGTAGAACAACAACAAAAATTATTTTGATATTTCGCTATGGAAATTATTTCGCTAGCGAAATATCAAAATAATTTTTGTTGTCGTTCAACCATACCTGATTGTTTCTGGATATTTAAAGATTAAAATGTAAAACATTTTAAAATATATTTTATATACCTTCCTCTAGTGCGGCTTAAGAATACGAGATCTATCAACTAGACTGAACATCAATACAAACTGTTGTAAATGTTCTTTAATACGTTTTAGTACAATTTGAGCAGATCTAAAGACGAAAATTAGCAGTCAAATATTTTGATCAGACACAGCGAACAAAAGACCTTGGAAACAAATATGAAGATAATAGATTTATCAAATATTTCGATCGATTATTTCAGTACACCATCATAAATGTGTCATCAAATTGTCTGACAAGTTGTCCCTTGCAATTATTAGAATGACATAGAACGAATAACGAATTTCAAGATGACTTGCCAGCTATATATGACTGAACTCTGTCAAAAATATCTGGAAACTATGTATGTGGTGAGAACTTGGCTACGATTCACGCCATATCATGTATAAGAGGAGCTGTCATAACAATAAGACACAACGAGATTCGTGATAGATGACATCAAAACTTATTAATGTCTGAACTGCGTAGGTATTGAACCACAGCTGAGTTGAATTCCCGTTTATCTTGATTTTGAATAAGAAACAACTACACATCAAACTGAAATACTGACTGCGATTGTATGTAAATGTTCATTTAGTTATCGGATTGAGCTCACGTACATTTACGTCGGATTGTTTAATAATCATGCTTTCAATGTCATGAAAACTTGTCATGTTTTCATGTTTTCATGAAAACATGAAAACATTTTAATGACATGTTTTCATGTCATTTTAACATGTCATGCTTTCAATTAAAGTTAATTTCGTCAGCGTTCATCTACCCGAGCTTATGAAGATACCAAAGTACTATGAGTCCATTATCGCAATTGAGCAGAGTTCTTGCGGTTTATTTTCGCTTTTGATTTTGAAGAAAGCCAATATCATTACATATCATGGCAATTCTTATGGCAATTCAGAAGAAATACGTCATTAGCATGTATTTGGCAATTCTTAAAATTTCATTATTTAATGTTTATATAGTTAATAATAGTTTAAATATTTAATAGTTAAATAGAATTAACTATTAAGTAATAGTTAATTAACTATAGTTAACTATTGATCTTTTAACTTTTAATCTTTTAACGTGTTAGCACTTAAATAATCGAAGAATTGTGGTAATTCATATATAAATACTATTCTAAAATACAAACAACAGTAATTATGTATGCCGCTAAATCAGTGTATGTTTTCGCGCTGAACATACGGATATATTTATGTATTCAATTATGAATACAATTATTTAAATATGAATAATTTAAGCAATTTAATTATAAATAATTTTATTATTTTAAATAATTTTGATTTATCAGAACAGTGAATGCTTCTATAGATTCAATTTTATCCATATATTTATATTTACTTGATGGTTTAATTTTTGCCAGATAGGCGTTATAAATGATAAGACGTTTTTTGTCAGATAAGGCGTTATTTGTCTGTTCTAAAAATTCTTTTGCAGAATTAATACTGAAATAGTGTTTTATACCAGTATTAATTTCGATTACCTTGCAATATTTTTTAAAGTGTGCTTTAATTACTTTAAGTATTTTATTCATATAGACAGAAAGTGGTTTTAATGTACATTTAAACGCACTACATATGAACCTAGGTTTTATTGGATTTTTATGTAATTTTGGATTCCAATATAATATAGGTATAGTTTTATTATCTGACTCAACCTTTGTACCTTCTTTATCCATTATAAAACCGCAGCAATTGGTGCCGCTCAACACGGAACATAGCTGTTCCGTGTTGTTGTACATTTATAGTATTGTTAAAAATAAATATTATTATAAAATACGACGTTTTAAATCTGAAAGAATTGACTTCACTTTTTTAGTATTATGCACGAACAGGAAAGTTTTAACATGTAATGCTGTTTTACAACCATCGTTGGGAACTTAACCCGGAATGCGCCTACCTTAGACGCCTAGCCCATGATAGGGCGTTTCGCCTTTAATCTACTCATCACTGTAGAATGATATCATCAGTGTGGCCCTGTAGCTGCACAATTTTGCCAGTACTTGATCCAGTACGATTTGTAATAATAGTGGCTTCACAGGACAGCATGTGTGCTATCGCTCCTTCAATAGCAAAAGCTTTAGCGCAAATGCTAAATAATATAATAATAATTTTTTTAATTTTTTTGGGACAATTATTTATTACAAGAAAGAAAGAAAAGAAAAGAAAAAGAAATAATCAGCGTAAAAAAACAATCTGTTACACAGGGCTAGACTCAATTAGATAAAATACAGTCATTGTACGATGGCGAGCGGACTTGATGAAATTCTTTTCGGGCAATGAAAGGCAGATCTTGATCCTCTAATGCATCTTGATACCATTCTTGCAAGACGGATGCCTATTCTTGAACGCAATGTTGAAATAACGTCTGAATATCTTGTCTCTCTTTTCTCTGACTTAAGTCTTGCAATCCGTTTTAGGAGACTCTCAGTTTGTTCGCCAGCGCCACCAGAGTTTGAAATATGGCAGGAATGAAGGATACCCGTTCGACTTCTGTGACTCGTTCAAGATATTTACTTTTTTTACGACATTAAAATGATAATAATATTCTACATAATGAATAAAGTATAATGAATAAAGCAGTAATTGGTGACACTTGATAAATCTGAAATACAACTTTGTAAATCTGAAAGAATTGATTTTACATGCGTCTATCACAGACGCCTAGCACCTAATGGGCTAGGTGCCTGTGTGCTCCACGAATTACATAATATAATCATTTTAAATAGTTTTGTAAATGTATAAGTTAAAGGTTTAACGGTTTTCCATCTATTTGGAAAACCAATAGATGGAAAAGAGCTTAGCGATGCTCTTTTCTACTGAGCATCGCTCAGCCCTACGCACTACTGCCCACTCAGCTGTGGCTCAGCATTCCTTAAGTACAAGACACAATATTGATTTTGATAATGTTGAAGTTATCTATTCTGTCCAAATAAAATTTGAAAGGCGAATATGCAAGTCACTCTGGATTGAAGAATTGAACCCGGGCTTAAATGAGAATGATGGCTACCGTTTAATTCTAAATCGGGATTGAGTTCTTTGTAAAGTTTGCTAACACATGCGTAGACCTGGCAGCACAACGTGAGGACATATCTAATGTGCATTTTTGTTTTTACGTGTTTTCTTTTTATATCCTTAACATTTTACTTGTTTCAGATTTCTGATGATGATTCCAAACTGGAATTGAAAATTCAATAAATTTTCTACCTCATGCGTCTTGCCCTTTCGATTTTGATAATTTGTTGATTTGTATTTTTTACTATTTTCTGCTTGATTTTATTTCTAATCGTTAATATTTATAATCCTTACCTCTAATCCTTTTTCTACTCCATTGTCTGTTATTTATTAGTCAATTCATAACAATTGACTTTTATTTAAAATTATTGATATAAATTATTTTAAATCTAATAAAATTAAATCTTCTTATAAATATATAATCTTATATTTATAAGTCTTATTATTATTTTCCTTGATATTATTAATTTTTATTGTTATATAAATATAAGTTGTTTAAAATTTCATATTATTATCACAGCAACTACATTTAATAAGTCTGCGTATTCAATAATTTAGTGAATCCCGAACTAAGCAACAACGGACAAATGTTAATATTAATATTAATATTAATAATTGTAAATAGTTGATAATAATTCATTATTGATAAAGAATGATTGGAGCTGGATCAAAGAAAAGAGGAAATTTTTTATTTGATATTTCGCTAACTTCTGTTAACATCTTCAGAAAATTACAACGATTTTTTAAAGATTTTTAAACAAGTTTCACGTTGGGATTCGTAGTTTTTAGTTTAATTGTTTGCATTTAAATACAAGGAATTTCAAATAATTATTGGAGCTGTATCAAAGAAAAGAGATTTATTGATATTTCCGTAACCTCTGTTAGCATCTTCAGAAAATTAGTAATTTTCTGAATATGCTAACTAAATAGGTTAGCGAAATATCAAATAAAATGTTCCTTCTTTTTTGATCCAGTTCTAAAAATTCGAAATGTATTAATGTATTATTGCAAAATGTGGCAACTTCATTCACATCTGACTTTGATAATTTAATTCGTTGTTGACGGTCCAAGTACTTCACTTCTTGTTGAAGTCGACCTAGAAGCTTTCTAAACAAATATGGCTTTTCAATGGATCCACGTTTTCCGACTATGACGTCACTCCTTGAAGAAGTCAGTGTCTGTTTTACTACAAGACTGATGAGGTCGCCGTCAACGGGGAAGGTATTGGTAGCACGGGGAATGCTAATTTTATTACTGATCAGTTGAGACTGCTGACATGTTTTAAAATCAACAGTAGACCCGTATTCGACCAAAGAGTTAAACTGGTCAGCGGCAGTATCGACACCAGCGTTCCAGTTGAACACATCACGAATAAATTTGGAGCTGTATCAAAGAAAAGAGATTTATTGATATTTCCGTAACCTCTGTTAGCATCTTCAGAAAATTACTTCATTAAATTAGTAATTTTCTGAATATGCTAACTAAATAGGTTAGCGAAATATCAAATAAAATTTTCCTTCTTTTTTGATCCAGTTCTAAAAATTCGTTAATTATTAATTTTCTATCAGAAACAATAGCCATTAATAAATTTGTAAAGAAGAATTATTTGCAAATAACAAATAGTTTATACGGAACATGAAACGATTATTTTTAAATATCGAGAAATACTTGATGATTATCTTCGATACCGAGAATCGATCGTAAATTTCGAATAAAAAGATTATCTGCAGGATTATTTGTGAACTTTGGACCCTTATCGAATGCACATTTTCCGTTCTGTCTTATTATATTCGAATGTTTCAGTAATGCTACATTGCTAAGGGGTTTACATAATTTTATTAGTTCCATATGGAGCAATGACGTACGTAATCGACTTGTTTCTTCATCGAAAACCGGTAAAGGCAAGGAGTAATAAACCATGCTGTGCGGACTAAAGTGTGCTGAACAATGAATCATAAGTTGGATTCGTTTGGCAACATCACAGACACTAAGAAAATCTTTGTTAATATCGTTACTGCCGACGTGAAAAATGACATTGCGAACATTTATAAATCTAGTTGTCAATACAAATTGTAAAACATTTTGAATTCGTGCATTACCGATTGTTTTCACGTATGTTTCCCGATCGGGGTCAAGGAGAACAGGATTTATTATTCCTAAACACTCATCGCCAATAATTAGATTTTTGAAAGACAAAGTTCGTTTAAATATCTGGTTAACAGTTAGCGGAATACTCACTGGGCGGTCATCGTTGTTTTGCAATACTGAGGTAGGAGATACATTCTCAGCATTGACAAATTGATCTTCATTCAACAACTGCCCATTGCTTAATGTTTGCTGGTCATCGTTGCAATCATTAGGTAGGATAAAATAACCATTTTCAAAATAGCCTATGGCAAGTCCATTTCTTACAGGAGAACTGGTGTGGTCTGAAGATGCAGCATCGCTTTCAATGGAGTGCCGTATTTCATCAGTTGTCGCTCTCCTGATGATATCATCATCGTTATTACGGATCTTACAACTCACGTGGCCTATGTTTTCTAATGCTTGCAGAGGATTACGCATTGCGACAAAAGGCAATTCTGTTTTAAATTTTCAAGAAGATTCATTATCTCATTCTCAATTTAATCACTTCGATAAAAAATATAAATTATAATATTGTCCGTGAACTAGGTCAATCATACACGTTTAGAGACAGCATTTTGGGCATTACGATTATCGAAAATGTAGTGTTGTATCGACGCATAAAACAAATGCTGATAACAAGTTAATCAATTACAATAATTTAAACTAATTAATAAAACTAATCGCATTTATTGATAAATGCGATTAATCTCGTTAAATAGAGATTAATAGATTAATCTCGTTAAATAGAAATTAATAGATTAATCTCGTTAAATAGACATTAATAGATTAATCTCGTTAAATAGAGATTAATAGATTAATCTCGTTAAATAGAGATTAATAGATTAATCTCGTTAAATAGAGATTAATAGATTAATCTCGTTAAATAGACATTAATAGATTAATCTCGTTAAATAGAGATTAATAGATTAATCTCGTTAAATAGAGATTAATAGATTAATCTCGTTAAATAGAGATTAATAGATTAATCTCGTTAAATAGAGATTAATCGATTAATCGATTAATCTCGTCAAATAGATATTAATAGGGGCCGAGATACTAGAAAATCAAATTTCATCAGAGGAAATAAGTAATTAGCGCGTACTTGACACTGCTACTATGCTGGGTAAAGTAATAGATGTTGGGTCTAGGAATAGGTATCGAAAACTGATAACATAGCAGTTCCTATTAATTGCCTCTATTCTTTATTCTGATACATCGTATAATGTGTATTATTGAGCACATAAAATTTGAGTTTTATTTTTTATTTTAATTATAAATTATATCATTTTATAAACATAAATTGTATAAAATCTTATTTATTATTTATAATTATTTATCTTTATTTTTGATTTATATAATATAAAATAAGTAAGCTCTGTAATCTTATATTTATAAACGTGTGTTTTAAATTACTGTATTTAATGTATTCAGATGCCTTTATTTTGAAAATAATGACGTTCAATACATCAATATAATTAACTGATAGATTTAGTGAATCAACTTTATAAATTAAAACTATTTAATAAAAATAATAATGTGCAAGCAAAATGAATAACTTTGTCTTTGTAGTGTAGGCGTTCAATTGCATTCAGTGTTCTGTAAGCGAGACCATGACTGATGCAGCATTGCCAATTTGTATAGCAGTACTTATGCTTTGCATTAGGAAGGAGCCAGCCCGCGGGTCGTCTACAATTCGGCGAAGCTTTTTGCTGAACAAACGGAAGAAGTTAGATGCTTCCTTGCCCATCGCACCAGTGGTTTCGATAATTATGGGAATAAAATCCAGTTTTAGTGCTGAAATTTCCTTGTACTTTATTCTCTTTCTGCCTTAAGCTTCCGTAGTTACTGATCCGGCTGTTGCTAGAGCTGCCGTCTAGTGACCGGGATCTAGCGGGTTTACGTAGGTGAAGTCCCAACATTCGAATTTGCCGCAGTCCAATCGGACCGTTGTAACGTCGTCTGGGCGTTTAGCATAAGATCGGAACAACCCTGGAGGTTTTAGACGGCTTGGGAGTTGGGCTTTTTTAAGACGTCCAGAATAATTGAATTAACCGAAGAGTGCCTGGCAAACCGACCTGCAGAGCATGAACAACTGAAGCCATGAATGCCTAGTGAGTTTATTGGGGTTTACAGCGACATGTGTGAGGTTGGCAAACCGGGGCTCCGAGACGTAAAGCGCCTGCAATATGGAATGTATTATCACTCATCCTTGAATCGACTGATAGAGCAGGGACTGACTGGAGAAACGAACCTGCATCAGGTGCCGCCACACTTATCAGTCGAGACTTTGTTGTAGTGTCAGTCGCGTTTGAAAGCATGTTGGCATATCTTGTGTCGTCTATGGGAGCACTCCATTTTAGTTGAGTTTTAAAGGGTAGTGGATCTTGACTACTGAGGGTGAACGAGCTCAAGAGGTTCAGGTGTAGACGCAAATTAGTTAAATCGGCGAAAAGGTTGGAATGTAGTTCACACAGGATCATGTCAGCAACTTCTCCGATCGACGCGTTGTCGGAAAAATAAACGCCGCGACCGAGAGATGAGTCGTCGAAGGAATTCAATGGCCTCCAAGGTTAACTGGGCGCCTAGCTTGTTTCCAAATGGTGTCGTTCAGTGCCACGTTCAGCAATTTTTCCAAAGTGTTTCGAAGGGTTAAGTCGTAACGTGGGAGTTGTTCGCTGAATCCATGTGGAGAGGTGCTTAGAACATAGGAGAGCTTTGATGTAGATAGGCAATTTCGGACCAAAAGAAATGCTGTATGTGAGCAGACCGAACTAAGGTGCTCTTTCATTCGCTCGAGGTCAGACACTTTTGATGAGATGACATCGTCAATCGCCTGTTGATTGCCGATGCTAGAGCCGAGTAGTGCAGCATCGGCGGATTCAAACCAGGTGGCGTCGTAAATATTTCCAGATAATCGCTCCACTAAAGCTGTGTCGTAAGATATGACCTCTCACTTCGTTCCATTCAGTAAGAGACCTATATCAAAACCAATATTCTTTATTGTTTCCAAGTCGTGAATCAAGTCATCCAGGTTTCCCCAAATCAAACCATCGTCCAGGTACCACGCATTTAGGCGACACCTAAGTGTGCGTACTATAGGATTAATTGCTATACAGAATAGCATCGGGCCCAGTAGGTCTCCTTGTTGGACACCTTCGCTAGTTGAGATTTTATATTCCCCATAATAGAGGGCTGTGCCTGACGCATAGCATGAACTGACTTACCAGAATAAACTGGGAAATGAAAAGTGGTCTCGTTGAGGACAATATCTCGGCTAATGATATTGAATGCATTAGTGAAGTCGAGTTTAATCATTGCGTCATTGTTAGGCAAACATTCCTCCTTGAACATAACGCGCCGCATGCACCACGGCCTCACATCCAGATTTAACTTTGACTCCGACTTGGTGTGACCTCAGAAAGGCTGCTGCATTGTGATTAAGCATGGGTGATGCTATATTTCCTACGAGACGACGTAAGGTTGTACTGATTGCAATTAGACGTAAACCTCCATCCTTCTTATGGAAGCTTAGTAGAGAGGCACCGAAGAACAATGAACAAACACTGACTGGTGTACCACCGTCGAGCACAATGTTAGCTAGACCGCTATTTTTTTATCCCACTCGAAGACCGATAAGGTCATGCAGGTGGCAGAGTCGTAAACCGCACAAATTTCCTGCCGTTCCTCTTGGGAATGTACTGATTGCGGCTACTATATCTACCGGAGTCACAATGACTGATGAGATTGTCTGAAAAACAACGGGAGCTGATAGTTGGCTCCTAGATGCTCGTGTTTGGTGCTTTGAGCGCATAAGCTGAGTGTTATGATCATCTGGAAGAGTCAATTTTTCGGTGCTTGAAGCAATACGAACTGCACATCGAACATCACCGTATGCGACTTTCTGCTCGATTAGAGTTCCTATAACAAAGACCATTTTTTCTATAGTAATTTTCGTTCGTGATCTGAAGGGCTTGTAAGGTAATACTTAGGAACCCAAATCACATTGTAGAGTCGGGTCGGCTAGTGAAAACGCCGACGGTGCCTGCTCTAACTTAGATGACAGCGGTGTACATTCATCAACTTTGAGGTTGCGGCTGGAGACGTTTAAACACGATTTTGCGAAAAAACAAGGGTTTCCACTTGTCTTGGACTGAAGGGTCATTATTCACGTTTTGCAACACGGCCTCAGACGTTAACGCGAGAGATCTACGAGCTCCACGCGGGATTCTAATAATGATCGGTGCTTTTGACTCGATTACCGATTGAATCTGCTCCTCAAACAACGGCTCACTTCTTGCAATGTTATAAGAGCACGACGGCTCGCTACTTGCTGTGTTCTGGGAGCACGACGGGGCTTGATTTTGTTGAGAGAATCCGACGGTCGATTGGGAATGTGACGCCTGCTGTGATGTAGGAGGGAGTCCAGAGACGACATAGCGGGTGCATAGACCATGTTTGAACCAGAGGCCGACATCGGTTATACGAAACTCGAGACGACAGACTGGAACATTAGTCAACCGGACGCTGTGCATGTGAATAACCGGTTGTTTCGTCCACAACGGCGATTTCCTTGGATTGAACGTTTGATTCTTTCGTCGAAACGATTTCCGAATTCTCTTCTCGGTAGCTGGTTTTTGCGGCGCCTGGTTAGATACATCAAATCGATCTGAACTAATATTCAAGATCGTGTGTAAAATCTGCGCAGCCTTGGACGTATTCTGAAATTACGACTTCGTAAATCAATAAAATAACTTTTAATTTATATCGTAAATATGACATATTTAAATTTCAAGAAACATTTTTGCATTAGCATTAATGCATACATTACAATACAAAATATAATACATTAAATAATTAAATTTTAAGAATTACCATAATAATGTCATCATTACGATATAAATTAATAGTAGTTTTAGTTAAATGTTAATTTAATGTTCATATCTAGATATACACCTTCTTTATCATTAATATTGGTTTTGTTAAGAATAAGGCTTTCTGGATAAATTTGTTCACTAATTGAATAAAAATTATTAGAATTAAATACACATATATCATCAATGTATCGAAACATATATTTCATATATTTATATTGTTTAGATTTAGTTTTTACACAGTTATGAGCAAATTCATATTCTATAAAGCTTAAAAACAAGTCAGCTATAATTGGGCTACTATTACCACCCATTTGAACACCTTTTACTTGTATAAATATAGATGTCCCTACTTTTAAATAATTTTGATTTATCAAAATATTCAAGGATTCTATTAATTCAATTTTATCCATGTATTTATATTTACTTGATGGTTTAATTTTTGTTAGATAGTCTTTATAGCTATTAAATAGCTATAACGTAGAATAAAAATTTTTAGAATTAAATACACATAAAGAAAATAAAGAAAAATAAAGTACTTTATTTTTAATACGCAATAAAGATAAATAAATGATATCTTACCCGGGAAAATTGACAGAGGTAATATTCAGCAACCCATGAGTTTAATGCAAATATTACGTTTTTTATCTATATATTTATATTTACTTGATGGTTTAATTTTTGTTAGATATGCGTTATAGTTATTATAACATATATATGTATATCATTTTCCGAATACAAGATTAATTAATTTTTCTAATGCATCTTTAATATCTACTAAATCTAGATTTGTATAAAGCGTACTAAAATCGTATGTATTTATATTTTGAAAATTTATTCCTTTTGTCTGTTCTAAAAATTATTTTGTAGAATTAATACTGAAATAGTGTTTTATACCAGTATTAATTTCGATTACCTTGCAATATTTTTTAAAATGTGCTTTAATTACTTTAAGTATTTTATTCATATAGACAGAAAGTGTTTTTAATGTACATTTGAACGCACTAAATATGAATCTAGGTTTTATCGCATTTTTATGTAATTTTGGATTCCAATATAATATAGGTATAGTTTTATTATCTGATTCAACCTTTGTACTCTTTTTATCGATTATAGAACAGTGACTTGTAATAATTGTTTCAAAACTCAACTCACTACGTTCATATGTTGGATTTACATTTTAATCATTAGAATTATCCTCTTTCATTAGTATATCATAATAAAGCTTTTTGCATATGAAGACAAAGTTATTACTAGCTTTATCAATAGTTGTTATTATATAGTTATCCTTTAATTTAGTAAGTTCTTTATACATATCTTTATTAATTTTATCTTTCCTTTTATAATTGTTTGTTATTTTCATTTTATTTTTAATTTTATCAAATATATAATCTTTTCAAATGTGTATCTTAGATATATTCGAGTTTCACTATTAATCAGCTTACTAAAGTAAACATTTAACATATTATATAACGAATTTTAAATTTTATTTTTGTCCTTGTTATTATTTAATCTATATTTATACCCTTTTGATAGCAGCTTTCTTAATTCACAATTTCCAATTAATTCTAGATTATGGGTACATATATGTTCATTTATTTTATCAAAACTAAGACTTTTACAATTGCATTCTGTTTCCATTATGTTTCTAATATTATCGTTACATATTGATTTTAATTCTTTATTATAATTACAAATTTTTCGTCCTAATGGTGGTAGGAGTTTATACATTATTTTAGGAATATATTTACTTAAATCTGACCCTATGATTTCTTTACTTTATATGTATTTAACTCTAATAATTTTCATTTAATAAGTTAAAAAATTTATTCAGGTAAAATTATTAACTTAAACTATTTAACTAATTTTTCTGGCGGAATCCATTCGATAAAAAGCTTAAAACAATATTTTCTTTAAATTTTCGACGACGCATTCGTCATCATCAGAAACTAAAATTTTTACAAATTAAGACAGTTTTTGACGAAAATATTTCCTGAAAGAATTTGAGTGAAAAATAAGATTTTATTTGAAATTTGACTCCAAATTCTAGTGTTTTTTTTATGACGTTGCTAATTTCTTTTCATTCGCCGAGGACGAAATTTTCAAAATCCAATCGTACTTACTGCCTTTAATTGGACACGCGTTGGCACCTATATGTATCGATTCTTTTATTAGGCAATATCTAAGTTGGGAATCTCTCTATCACTCCAGTGGTATCGAAATTAATTGAATGATCTTTGGATATGTGATTTAGCAAGGCTGACTAGTGTTCTCATATCTTAATTCCTACTCTATTTGTATATTCGTTTACTTAGACCTTGTTTTGTCTGTCCGATGTAAGATGAAGGACAATCCTTCAAGGGATTTTATATACTACATTTGAATGTGTTTGACGGGGTTTCCGTTTAAAGATCCTAGCTAGGGACGCGCCTTTCTTCAAATAAGGTATTGCTCGCTTTTTGCCTGCTGTCCGATTTCTTGATAGAAGTGTTTGTGATAATCGACGTTCGCTATTCTCGTTTGACAAAGAGTATGTTTGATTTATTTTTATCGTGCCATACCGACGATAATAGTGCTTGTTTCCAGACCTGTCTAATTACTTTTGGAGAATATCCATATTGTAGCAGTTTGTACTAAATTTCATGAGTTTCGAAATCGACGATGTCATATTGATTGGAACAAATCAAATCAGCTAACTGAGTCTACGTATTTAATATAATTATAAACTAAACAAAACATAATAATGCTAAATCAAAATTTAATATTTAAATAATAAAATTAATAATTGTTTTTAGATTTTCTATAATTTAAATCAAGTTAAAATAAAAAAATTGAAATTTAAAATAAACGTCATTTTTATGAATTGACTAACAAATAACAGACGTTGTATCAGAATAAGAATTAGAGGTCATCAGGAGGAACTGCTATGCTATCAGGTTTCGGCCCCTAACTCCTCTACCCAACATAGCAGCGGGGCCAAATACATGCTAATGATGTATTTCCTCTGATAAAACTATCTAGTATCTTATTCTAATACAAAGTATATTATTTATTATCTATCCATAAAAATTTGCCACTTAAGAGTTTAAATTTATTCTTTATATTATTGTGTTGATTTATATATTTTACTATTTTCTGCTTGATGTTATTTTTATAGTACCCTAGTTTAAAATATGTATCTATTAAATTATTTAGATGATTTTGAAAGCCAATATCATTACATATTGTTGCAATTCTTAAAATTTCATTATTTAATGTATTATATTTTATATTATATGGTATGCATGAATGCTCATGCAAAAATATGTTTCTTGTAAATTTAAATATGTCATCTTTACGATATAAATTAATATTAGTTTTAGTTAATGTTAATTTAATGTTCATATCTAGATATACACCTTCTTTATCATTAATATTGGTTTTGTTAAGAATAAGGCTTTCTGGATAAATGTGCTTCACTAATTGAATAAAAATTATTAGAATTAAATACACATATATCATCAATGTATCGAAACATATATTTCATATATTTATATAATTTAGATTTAGTTTTTACACAGTTATGAACAAATTCATATTCTATAAAGCTTAAAAACAAGTCAGCTATAATTGGGCTACTATTACCACCCATTGGAACACCTTTTACTTGTCTAAATATAGATGTCCCTACTTTTAAATAATTTTGATTTATCAAAATATTTAAGGATTCTATTAATTCAATTTTATCCATATATTTATATTTACTTGATGGTTTAATTTTTGTTAGATAGGCGTTATAATTATTATAACATATATATGTATATATTTTTCCGAATATAAGATTAATTAATTTTACTAACGCTTCTTTAATATCTACTAAATCTAGATTTGTATAAAGCGTACTAAAATCGTATGAAAATCGTAAGATTAAATAAGATTAACTCTATGAAACAGCGCTCTTGCAGCTGAATTTTTGTAATTTTGCATTGAGTAAGTTTGCTTTAAGTTAAGGTCCTATCATATTTCTTCTAATACTATGCCCTCTAAAATATGATTTGTTTAATAGCCCAAGTAGGATATCCACTACTTAGGAGACTTCCGTAATTATATCATCCCTTTTCGATTTTAGAGAGCTACTAGAGCAGATGATCTTCGATCTCAAGAAAAGTGAGGAAGCTGCAGAAATTTTCTATTCTATTACTTTCCCAGCTTACAATATTGGGATAGCTATCATTTTTTGGAAAAAATGTTCTACTTTTCGTGTAGATCTAATTATCTTTACATCAAAAAGGATAACATACCATAGTCTTCTTCGTTAATGCCCACTGAATATTAAAGTCAGCATTATTTAATGAATCCAAAAAGTAATCAGGATTAAACGGTTGTTTTTAAAGAACAAAATCATCATCCACATACCTAAGCCAGGTGTGAATAGAATTCATGTCCTTTAAATGTGTGAGTTCCCACCTTATCATGTATATTTCAGCAAGTACTGGGCTAGAAGATTACCCATAGACAAACAATCAACTTGTTCCCACATTTCATTTTCAAATTGAAAATTAAAATTCGTGGTACACAAATTTTCTAAAAATGACAAAAAATCAAAAATGGCTATGTTTTGTCGAGTGTCACTACGCAATTGACAGTTTTATAAACACTTGTACAGTAAAAAATATTTTGTGCAATTTCACCCTAATATCGAAAATTCGATATTTTGTATTTCAATCTCTCCACTAATAAATAACAGAAATCTATTAGTGAACAAGCAATTTATAATATAATAATTAATAATTTTAAATAATAAATCAGAACAGCTGAGTCTACGTATTTTATATTATTTATAAATTAAAAATAATGATTAATAAGATAAATAACTGTAAATTATTTCGGGTATTTACTTTTATTGAACATACATGGAATTTTCTTTTACTGATCCCGTCCTCTATCACTCTCCCGTCCACTCTGTATGAGTCTTATCAGAAGTTTATATTTTTGTGCACTAAGCTTTGTCTGAGTTTTTGTGTTCGTCTGTGTGTACTACGCGATGTCGATACAGATTTCTGTATATTTTGAGTTAAGCAATTAAAATATAATATTTAAATTGTTTTAATTTTACACTTTTGATTTTTAAAAAACCATAACATTTTTGGCGTTTTGCCATTGTTTAAAGTGTGTACAATGAGAACACTATAAAATGGTACGGAAAGACAACATGCCTAAGTGGCAATTATGTACGCCCGGGTGAAAAGATCGTTGTGCATCTCACTGGGAAAGTAAGCGACTGCGGATTATTTCATTTATCCGGTATTTACGTGTCAGTGGATAGCGACGAAATAATGTTAAAAGGACAGTTTACAGAGGATCACAAACTAACTTTAAATAAGCAAATACTTGTTAGTACACCGTACGAAATGTAATGTAAATTTATTTAAACTAAAAATATTCTTATCTGGTTAAAAAAATTCTTTACTTATAACTACATACAATATAATATACATACAATTTTCGTTTACGCGAGCAAAGCGAGCGGAAAATCTTGTCTACCAAATTTCGTGATTACAAACTACTTACAATAAATTAACATACAATTAATATATACATCGATCTGGTTACATATACAGCGAAGCGGTAATCAGTCTAAACAAAACGAAGCTTAAACACACACAAGCGTTCCTGCGTTTCATGGAGTCATCATCGAGGGGGAACCGGATTGAGAATTGTGCCGTATACTATGGACAATTTCGACTAAATAACACATGCCGTCTTCGTATACACGGGGCAGTTTCAATGAGGTGCTTGGGTTCTGGTAAAATACCGTCTACATCTAATCACCCACCCGTCTGCACCGCTCGAAGGTCGGTTCAGGTAAATCACGCGGATTACGATGTTTAATCAGAGCATGTTAATAACCAATCTGATTCTTCAGCTGAAGAACTCATAGTCAATCCGGATATTGATTTGAATGGTGCATCACTCGAACTTCTACGGAAAGTCTGGATAGCTCCAATTAACACTGTGAAGCGCATTCCATGGAATTTGCGCCGTCGAGTATCAGAGTTATTCTCAGCCCTTATTCTTAAGGTCATATGTTCGTAGTCCATACATGATTGGGTCCGTCTATTATGTTTCCCGAAACTGTGCTTACAAACTAGGACAGCTCGCGGTCAATATGAGGATAATGTCCGGTCGCGGATGACTATATGTATGGGATGGTTTGAAGATGGTAATAAAGTGAATGTCTGTCGACCTTGAAGAATCGTCCTTCCAAAACAGCCATGAGATCTTCTTCTAAGCTTGACATCGCAGAAGCCATCGATCTGACAAGAAGTGGTAACTATGGAAAAGCCATGCGTCGCTTAACTTCTAGCGGCATCTGTGAATCGTCATACTCTACTCGAGAGTAACTCGTTTTGCTACACCCGTCGTCCTACGAGCCCCGTTTCTCGCCATAATCAATTTCGTCACTACCTTTGTTGGTTGATTATGATACCAGTCAAGCTGCAATATCATCATTTTCTCCTTCCACTTCTCCCGGATGTTTTGGGTTACGAGCAGAGCATCTACAGGACATGCTGGCGGTCGACCACGAATCCCTTCTTTACCGTATAACAATGTTCGTTAATCACATGATTGCAGGGTTAATACCACATGATCTCGTACGCTTCGTCGCAGGGGCTAATCTACATGCCTTGAGTAAGCCTGACGGCGGGATCCGTCCAATTACAGTTGATGAAACATTGTGACGCCTCTATTCCAAGTGCATATACATTAAACTTCGTTCGCGCTTCTCTGCAGCCCTTCAACCCCACCAACTCGGTGTATCTATACCAAATTGTATCGAAGAGATTATACAGCATGCTCGATCATTAAATCACCGTAACCGATAAGTTAATGACCTGATATGGATCAAAATCGACATAACAAATACATTTAACACTATGAGTCGAAAATACATTATGGACGCTATAAGAAGGTTTTTCCAATAACTTTCCAAACGGGTAAATTATTGCTATGGCAGTGGATCGAGTTTACGATTTGGGTCTATGGCAGCAAGGATACCTCACACCTTGCGGAACACTGCTTAAGTATGAAAGGGGTTCCACATTCCTATTTGGAACCCCTTTCATCCTTAAGTGGTGTTCAGCAAGGAGACCCTTTGAGCCCGTTCCTATTTTGTCTGGCGATAAACCCAATCATTGCCTAAATTTCAACAATCAATGCCATTATTTTCAACAAATGGTATCTCGACGATGGAGTTGTGACCGGCCCAAGTAAGGCTATGGCATAGACCTTGACACACTTATCGTCACATTTTTATGTCATTGGAATGGCATAAAATATAAACTGGAAAAAGACAGAGGTAATAGGCGAGGCCAGTCATATCGAAATAATCCGAGGATCGTGCCGTTCCATCTGTAACTTGAGGCTGTCCAAAGACTTTAGTATCCTAGATAGCTCGATTGGCTCTAGGGAATACTGCGCCAATTACTTGATCCCCGAATTACTTCCACCTTTGATACGGGATCTAGGAATCTTAGAATCTCTAAGTTTTATAATAAATTATTTATTTCTCTTTAAAAAATTATAGCACACAAATTATATAATTAAATTATCTAATTATTATTTAATTAAGCGAATTAATTTATCAAAAAGAATGTAGTATCTATGACAACCGTGACTTTATAGTTAATTCATAGAAAATATGATAATATTTTAATAATGACTAAACTTGCTTTAAAAAGTTCATCTAATGAAAATCAATGTGCGTCCAAATACGCATCATTTGAAAATCAAAAGAATGTTATAAATATTCACAAATGTAATGATCTGCTAAATAAATACATCCCATCTAGCATAAGGCAACGATGGAAGGTAAAATCGTTTCATGAAAGTAAGCAAGGTTTTTACGAGACATGTCCTTCTGATCAGAAGCCTGAGTTAAGCAGGCATCAAGTAGAATATGCTTGTTATATTCATAATCTTCAAACGAGAAAGATCGACAACAGTATAGAAATATTCGACGCTGCTTCGTTCAAAAGATTGGACAATTTTTCGAAATGGCTATTATGTACAAAGATATGGCAGCGTTTTATTGTTTGCCTTGTGATATGCGATCTTATATGTATTTTTGTTGCTAGTATGTTAGAAGATTCAATCAATGATAGAATACAACAACTGGTTGGATCTTTGCAAGCGATAGATAGATTTGCAGTTTTCTGTTTTACTGTCGAAATAATTCTAAAATGGTGTGCGGACTTTAAAGCCTTTTGGCGATCAATCTGGAATGTCCTAGATATGATTATTACATTTGTCTTATTGTCAGTGGAAATTATGGACTCTGTAGAAGAGATTACTGCCGATATGAGCGGTAAAGACAATTGGCTAAGAACGACCATTCAAAGACAGTTCCTTTTATTAAGATTTTTACGTCTCCTAAAATTATTTAGAACAATTAAACTGATGGCAAGCTTCCAAAGCATGAAATTCCTAATGCAAGTTATTTGGAAAACTATAAAAAGCATATCATATATTGCTTTAATTGTAGCATCCTTTATCAGGCTTTCATGAAGAATTATCATGATAAATTAAAAATAACTGATAAATTTTGGAGCAGGATTAACAAAACACAATTTATTTTTATATTTCGCTAACTGCTGCAGGCATGACTAGATACAAAGCTTGCAGTTTTGTTCATGTTGTGATTTTCGATTTATTAAAAAAACCAAAACAAATTGTGCCTTGTTTTTCTGTTAGCAGCTGTTAGTTAAATATAAAAATAAAGTGGTGCTGTATTGCTCATGCTTCAAAATTCCAAATGAAAAAATAGATCAACATAAGTTATTTCTAATATCGATTTCATTTCTTTTAAAGTATATCAATCAGCTGAACTGGTTTGTTAAAATAACTGATTTTGATCCATTTCTTAAATTCCGAATTTTAGAGCAGAATCGACAAAAAAAAACAAATTATTTTTATATTTCACTTGCTGCCAACATCATCAGAAAAAAGTGCAATCTGTTCGTTTGAACAAATTGTACCAATCGTTTTTATGACGGTACATCAGCTAGCGGAATATTAAAGCATAGAGTTTATTGATCATGCTTCAAAACATTTACATTTTGTTTCTGTTTCTGATGATGCTTGTAGCAGTTAGCGAAATATAAAATTTTATTTGAATTTTGTTAATTACGTTCTAATTTCCAAAAATACAATGATTTATTATTTTTTAATTGTTAAAACGATAAATTACATTAATTACTTTCTCCGTATATTATGCAGTGATAATTTAAATTGAAATTGTAACGTTTTGCACTCAAAAATAGTATTGAACGAACCAGGGTAATGAAATTATTAATCACAAAACCTTTTTATCATATTATTTATCAGTCTTAACGTTTTCAACGCATTATAATTCAAGAGTAAAGATTAAAGTAGAGCATTAAACGGGACATTTATGAAATACAATTACAATTCGACTGCTTTGTTATGATTAAAACTGTTGGCAAACAGTCTTATCATAAAGTACTAATGCCATTCGCTCGCTTTTATTTTAAGCACAAACAAAATATTAAAATTGCTTGTTCGATTTCCCTTGTATATTATTATTAATGTTTCAACAGCACATAAACGCATGGCTTAATTGGCTGGTTCACTGCAGAAAAAAGAAAATATAATAAAAGTATCACAAATACGGAAAAGCAGCTTTCCCCATGGCATCCCCCATCCATAATTTCTTTTTGAATTCGTTGATATTTATTTTTGAATTCATATATCATCTGATAGTTTTAAATTTTACCGGATTGGTTAGTTATAAATGAAACAGATCTGGTATTCGTTGAATTCGTTGATATTTATTTTTGAATTCGTATATCATCTGATAGTTTTTAATTTTAACAGATTAGTTAGTTTTAGATGAAACAGATCTGGTAAGACTTTTAAATAAATTCGAAACTCCCATCAAAATATAATCACCAGTGTCCGGTAACCTCTACTTCACAGGAGTCAAGTAATGTCGCGAAAACAGGCTGTTTTCGCGACATTACCTAAACGCCCATACTTACATCGATATACTCATCGATATCCCCTTTCCTCACCAATTTGTTTAACTCGTCCATCCGCGGTCGTATCTTTCCATCACACTGAAAATCCACTATCGTTCGTCCCCGCCTTAAGAAACAATCAATCAACCTCTCACGTCCTTCTAGCTATGGCCCCATTTCACACTCCCTACTCTATCCAAGCGCTTAGACCGCATTATCCTAATACAAATCAACGTTTATTTCTCTTCATCTAATCTGTACCCTCCTTTCCAATCCAATTTCCAATCTAATCACTCCACAGAAATCGCATGCGTGATAGTTTTCAACGACATACTAATTTCTCGTGACAAGGATCTACATAGTATTCTTATCTCCCTCGACCTCTCATTCGCCTTTGACATCGTCGACCATTCCATCCTTCGTTCTCGCCTTCGTTATGATTACGGCATTTCTTCATACTCTGTATTATGGTTTGCCTTGTATATTTTCGACCGTTCTTTTCGAGTGTGTTCAAATTCATTATCTTTTATTCCCATCCCTATTTTCTGCGGAGTCCCACGAGGTTCAGTCCTGGGACCCCTGCTTTTCTCTCTTCTACTCGACTATCTCTCTCCGTTTATTAAACCTTAATCCTTTAACGTCATGCAATACGACGATGACATCCTCATATATGCTCATTCGCCGCCTATCACATACACGACCCGTAATTTCTGCCTTTAACTGTCTTACTTCTATCTACAAACGTCTCTTCCATCTTAATCTCGTTCAATACCCCGAGAAGTCTAAAATAATGTAGATCCTCACCAGTCAACCTAATATATTTCCTGCCCCTGTATCTGTTGCCTAATCAATCATCCCCATAGTCCACAATCTCACTTTCTTAGGATTCCATTCCGATGATCCCCTTTCCCTTAAACCATTCGTCCGCGACAACGTCCGTTCGTCTAACTTAATTCTCCGTGACATCCGCCGTATCCGACCCCCTTATCGACTTTCGTTACTTATGTCTCATATTTCATCGTTTCTTTTGCTTAAAATCGATTACTGCCTCAGCCTTTTAGCCAATTCTCAAAAATCCATCATCCTACCCCTACATCGCATCATTAACTCCGCCGTTCGAGTTATTCCTACGTCTCCGTCGCTTTGACCACACATTCACATATCATGCCCAACTCTCCTGTTCCACCATCCACAACCGCATACAACTCCGCATTTTCGTAACTTTCCGTCTCATCGCTGTCGGCTGTCCATCGTTCATCAACCTCCCTTTCTTAGACAAAACTTGTCCCACCTCTCTATCACTGCGTTCCCGTAATTCCCTCTTACTCTACTTTTCCAATTACTCCAACAATTAAGGTCTTCGATCCTTTCTCATCGCCGCCGCACTCGCCTGGAATTAGTTCCTACTCGACGTTTGCCGCGCTCCATCCTTAATCACATTCGAATACCTCCTCCGTTCGCACTTTCTCGACATATGATTTAGATTTTTGTTTTTTTTCCTGGTCATGTAAGCGTGCGCGGTATCGCATTTGCCACTTAAAAAATAAATCTATTTTTTAATATTATATTAAATAAGCTAACTGAGTCTACGTATTTTATATTGCAAATTAAAAATAATGCAAAATAAAAAGTTAAATAGTTAAATAATAAAAATTAATAAATAATAAATAATTGTTATTTTTATATAATTTATATCACGATGAATTATAAACTGAAATTAAAAATAAAAATCAATTTTATGAATTGACTAATAGATAAAAAACTATGTATCAGAATAAGGATTAGAGGTCATCAGGAGAAACTGCTATGTTATCATGTTTCAGCCTCTGTTCCACTACCAACCATAGCAGCGGGGCCAAATACATGCTAATGAGGTATTTCCTCTAATAAAATTATCTATGGTTTTATGAAGAATGAGGCTACCTGGATAAATTTGTTCGCTTATTGAATAAAAATTGCTCGAATTAAATACACATATATCATCAATATATCGAAAAATATATTTCATATCTTTATATAATTTAGATTTATTTTTTAAACAGTTATGAACAAATTTATATTCTATAAAGCTTAAAAACAAGTCAGCTATAATTGGGCTACTATTACCTCCAATTGGAACATCTTTTACACATAATAGATGTTCCTACTTTTAAACAATTTTGATTTATCAAAATATTTAAGGATTCTATTAATTCAATTTTATCCATATATTTATATTTACCTGATGGTTTAATTTTTGTTAGATAGGCGTTATAGTTATTATAACATATATATGTATATCTTTTTCCGAATATAAGATTAATTAATTTTACTAACGCTTCTTTAATATCTACTAAATCTAGATTTGTATAAAGCGTACTAAAATCGTATGTATTTATATTTTGAAAATTTATTCCTTTTGTCTGTTCTAAAAATTCTTTCGTAGAATTAATACTGAAGTAGTGTTTTATACCAGTATTAATTTCGATTACATTATAATATTTTTTGAAGTGTTCTTTAATTACTTTAAGTATTTTATTCATATAGACAGAAAGTGGTTTTAATGTACATTTAAACGCACAACATATGAACCTAGGTTTTATTAGATTTTTATGTAAGTTTGGATTCCAATATAATATAGGTGTAGTTTTATTATCTAATTCAACCTTTATACCCTTTTTATCCATTATAGAACAGTGACTTGTAATAATTGTTTCTAAACTCAACACACTACGTTCATATGTTGGATTTACATTTAAATCATTAGAATTAACCTCTTCCATTAGTATATAATAAAGCTTTTTGCATATGAAGACAAAGTTATTACTAGCTTTATCAATGGTTGTTATTATATAGTTATCCTTTAATTTAGTAAGTTCTGTATACATATCTTTATTAATTTTATCTTTCCTTTTGTAATTGTTTTGGATTAATCTGTTATACATCAATAATATTATTTTCTTATCGAATATTTTAATAAAAATTATATTTGTAATTGCTTGTTATTTTCATTTTATTTTTATCAAATATATACTCTTTCCAAATGTTTTTCTTTGATGTATTTAAGCTTTTACTATTAATCAGCTTACTTATTTAATCTATATTTATACCCTTTTGATAGCATTAATTATTAAATTAATAATTATTTATTTATCTTTATTTTTATTTATCGTATAAAACATATTGACTCAGTTATCTGATCTGATTCTTTTACATTTTTCTCTGTTGATTATCCCCATCGCTCTTAGCGTTAATGGGATTGTAAAATAAAACTCAGATTTAAATTCAGCGGACTCAATGAAAACATTATAAATTTATTCAATTTTTATATTTTGTTTACTTTTTTTAATAATTTCTTATTTTTATTTTGATGCAAAAATCTAGCGAAAATAAAAAATTATATATTATATAATTAAATCAGCTAACTGAGTCTACGTATTGTTATATAATTATAAAATAAACAAAACATAATAATGCTAAATCAAAATTTAATAATTAAATAATAAAATTAATAATTGTTTTTAGATTTTCTATAATTTTAATCAAGTTAAAAAATAAAAATAAAAAATAAAATTTAAAATAAACGTCATTTTTATGAATTGACTAATAAATAACAGACGTTGTATCAGAATAAGAATTAGAGGTCATCAGGAGGAACTGCTATGCTATCAGGTTTCGGCCCCAAACTCCTCTACCCAACATAGCAGCGGGGCCAAATACATGCTAATGATGTATTTCCTCTGATAAAACTATCTAGTATCTTATTTTAATTCAAAGTATATTATTTATTGTCCATCCATAAAAATTTGCCGCTTAAGAGTTTAAATTTATTCTTTATATTATTGTGTTGATTTATATATTTTACTATTTTCTGCTTGATGTTATTTTTATAGTAACCTAGTTTAAAATATGTATCTATTAAATTATTTAAATGATTTTGAAGAAAGCCAATATTATAACATATTGTTGCAATTCTTAAAATTTCATTATTTAATGTATTATATTTTATATTATATGGTATGCATGAATGCTCATGCAAAAATATGTTTCTTGTAAATTTAAATATGTCATCTTTACGATATAAATTAACAGTAGTTTTAGTAAATGTTAATTTAATGTTCATATCTAGATATACACCTTCTTTATCATTAATATTGGTTTTGTTAAGAATAAGGCTTTCTGGATAAATTTGTTCACTAATTGAATAAAAATTATTAGAATTAAATACACATATATCATCAATGTATCGAAACATATATTTCATATATTTATATAATTTAGATTTAGTTTTTACACAGTTATGAACAAATTCATATTCTATAAAGCTTAAAAACAAGTCAGCTATAATTGGGCTACTATTACCACCCATTGGAACACCTTTTACTTGTCTAAATATAGATGTCCCTACTTTTAAATAATTTTGTTATATTTTATTATATATAATATAATTATATATCTATTATATATTTTGAGGTCTAATTTTTAAAATAACTTGTTTATTAGCGATAATCTTCAAGAAAGCCACTTTTATTATCATATACTCCTTAGTGCTAGTTGAAGTATTTCAAAATATTTCGAAAGTAAAGGTAAATGAAAAGATTTATTATAAAGATAAAATTAGTTCTGCTCAGCATAATATGTTTCGATATCCTCATCATGCACTATTAGCCGTTTTCGAATTAATGACTATGGATAGATGGCATCGTCATCTAGAAAATATAGACACTGATGTACCAAAATGCATAATTTGGATATTCCTAGCTATATGGCTTATACTAGCAGGTACAATTATAAATCCAATGCTGCTTGGAGTTGTGGTGCAAAATTTTCAGTCATTACGAACAAAACACAGCCTTCTGAAATGGTGGAAAGATAAAGAAACATCATCACCAAACGAAGAACTGAGAGAAGTGCTCGAACAATTTGGGCAAAGTTATCGACGTCATAAGACAAAACCAAAATTAGACGGAATATACAAAATAGCAGAGCAAAGTTCAAGGACTTTAATCGATTCAAAAGAATTGCATAACGTGCTTACTTCATTGAAATTAAAAAAAACAAAATCGCAATGCATTATGAAATGGACCAAGACAGATATTATTAAATACTATGATCTTTTGATAAAGTTAAACGAGCATTCGACAGAGAGAATCGAATTAATAAGAAAATATATTTCGTGCATTTGTAGACTGTTTAAAAATAAAATAAAATCTCATTAGTGTTTGTATATAAATTAAATTTAAACTTATCTTTTCATTAAATTTTTTAATTAATTTTGTTATTTGGGAATCAATCAATTTGAGGCGTGTATATTTTCTCCAGATTTGCAATGAAGTCAAAACTCAAATAATAATATACTAATGATAACTCGATCGATTTTCGATTGAGTTCCACATGAAAGTTTGCTTAGCTTGTTGTCTCATTATGAAGTTTATTCGTTGCTGTGTAGGTGGATCAGCGATTTCCTCATAATTTAGATTTTTTAGAGTTTGAGATGAATGCCATTTATCCTATTCAAAACGCGTAAATTGTGGAGTTCCGCAGGGTACTGTATTCGGTATTTTCTTCTTTATTGTTTATATTAATGAATTGCTGTTAAGAATCCAGAACCCTTGCTTGGCTTTTGAGGATTACCTCAAATTTTATTCTGTTAATATCAATGATACGTATGTTTGGTTCCTACATAATGACTTTGATCGAATACACAAATGGATTTTAGCTACAAGTATGAAACTGAATGTTGATTAATGAATCTATATAATATTGCATTACAAGTATCCATATAATGTATCTAAACTCCGCCATGGCCGGTCCCAAGACAGTGCTGAGAAAAGAGGAGGGTAGTATTATCAATTAATACTATTAATACCGTGCTGAGAAAAGAGGAGGGTAGTATTATCAATTATACGGAACAAACGGACTGAACGGAATTAATGCACGGACTAAATGAACATACAGACGCGATCTATCACTGTCGTACAATTTGTTCGATGCTTTGAGCGATGCTTCAAACATAGCTAGTGTCCACATAAAATTTAGGATTCACGAAAACAGAACAGCTGCTTACACGGATGGTTAGGCGCGCGCAGCGACATCCACACTAGTGTAAGATCTGCAATCAACAGATCGCATTTAATAGATCTTATATCAACGTCTCTAGTCTAACTGGATAAGGACTGGAACGAGTTGCCGGAACCAAGTGTGTGGCTAAACTCAAAATGTTGTCGAATTCACTCAATTCTGATTTCAGTTGAGGGTGTGTCGCGTGAGATGCATAGAGCATATGTGATTTTAAGAGACTTGAATATACAATGCGTAAAACCTTTGGCTCAAGTCGTCCAACGTTTCGATGAAGAAATCCTAAAATTATACGGCATTTTGCAATAACCACAGAAGAATAAAGACGAGATTTTAAATTGGAGGAGATAACAACACCTAGATCAGAAAAGTAATTTACTGATTCGATAACTGTTGAGCTGAATTGATAAAAAGGGGAAGGTAATCGGGATTGACCAATTCTCATATGTCGACATTTACTAAAATTAATTACTAAGCCGTGTGATGAACACCAACTACTAACTTTATCCAAATCTGATTGTAGTATGGGAGAGCTATAAGAACCACGAAATGAAGGGCACTACAGTTTCATGTCATCAGCGTATAATGGACACTTGCATGTAACATTTTCAGCGATTTCGTTGATGTAGATATTAAACAAAGTGGTACTAATGATAAAGCCTTGAGGAACACATTGAATGAGATGAACCATTTGGAAAGAGACTCACTAACTCGCACGGCAAAGGAACGTCTACTCAAGAATTCACGTATCCAGATACAAACGTGCTTTGAGAATCCGTAATTTCCAAGTTTCTAGTAAAATTGGATGAACGACCCGATCAAAAGCTTTGGACAAATCAATAAAGACGACATCAACCGGCATCCCCTGTTCGACAAAACCGGCACAGCTTTCGCGAGCTAATGTTAGATTAGTTGAAGTGGAGTGATGTTTTCTAAACCCATGCTGTTTATTAGACAAAATATTGAATTTGTCCAAATAAGAAGATTTATTGAATTTGTCCAAATGATAAGATACATTAGGATCAGTTTCTCCATCACCTTGCAAGCAATACACGTCAAACTTATTGGCCGATAATTTTGAGGATTTACCTTATCCCCCTTTTTGAAAACTGAAATGACTAATGCTCTCTTCTACATATCTGAGACTATGCCAGTTCTCAGGGATCAGTAGTAAATTTCAAAAAGCAGAAGATATATATTCGATGCAACTTTGCGTAATAATATACTAGGAATACCATCAGGACCTCAACTATTTTTAGCCGGTTTCTTTGATAAGATATTAAGAACATCGAGCGGGTCAAAGTAGATGTTAAACAGGATAATGTTTCATTGTGCTACTAACGTAATATAGTTTATGAAATGTTTTGTGATAAGTGCGCTACTGTGAGTAAGAAGGTTAGCTACATAGGAGAAACACAACGTCCGGTTTCTGAAAGGCTCAAGGAACATTTAAGAGCAACATGAAACCCTGAAATAGTGTTTATATCAAATATACTTTCACGCCGTGAAAAAACTTGGGCATTTGAAGCTGCCAGCGATTTTATTCCTCCTTTTGATTTCTGTTTTTAATGCTCAGTAGTGATTCTTCTTGATGGTGTAACACATTGTAAATTAAAAGAATTAAATGTTTCTGAACGTTCATAAACGGTTGAACGGTTTCTGAACGGCTCAAGGATATTTAAGAGCAGCACGAAACCCGTCAGCGCTTTCTTACGTCAACAATACATGGGCCGTGCATTATTTACAACAACATGCAAATGAGCAACCAAAGTGCAGCGCAAAGGTAATCTACCGAGCAGATAACATTGTGTCGCGAAAACCAATGGAGGCAATCTTAATATCGTGTGCAGGTAGCGACAAGAGCCTCACCAATAAAGACGTGGCGGTGGGCTGGCTTGATTCGATGCAATGATAAATATTAATTATGCTATTAATTATTTATTAATTGATTGTTAATGCTTTTGTGACGATGTTAATATGTGTTCCATGTTTTCAGATGAGCTAATGACAAAGCCGTAACGGGGTGAAAGCTTTGACAATATATATAATAACTAATTCAGCCTATGATCTGATTAACTTTTACATTTTATCAGTGTTATATCATTATTGTATTTTTGTAGATGAATCGATTATTCGGTACGAAAAAAGAAAAGCCCACACCTCCGAATCTAAATGAGTGTGTTGCCAGTATAGATGGGCGTGCTGAAGCTATTGAGCGAAAAATCGAAAAATTTAACATTGATTTAAAGAAACTTTCTGAGCAAATGAGCAAGCTACGAGATGGTCAGGCCAAAACATTATTGCGACGAAGAGCTATCAATTTATTGAGGCAGAGAAAGCAGTATGAACAGCAACTTGATTTGCTTCGACAGCAATCTTTCAATATTGGACAACAAGGCATGACGCTAGAGTCTGTAAAAGATAACCAGTTGGCTGTAAGTGCTATGAAATCTGGTGTGGTACAAATGAAACGTGAAATGAAAAAGATCAATTTCAACGAAATTGATAAACTACAAGATGATCTTGAGGATTATATGTATCAAGCCGATGAATTACAAGAAGCTTTGGGTCGAAATTACCAAGTTCCAGATTACAACGAAGAAGAACTTGAAGCCGAATTAGAAGCTATTAGTGCGGATATGGATGATGTAGAATACAAAACCGAGGGAAACAACTACTTGGACGAAATAGAGAGAGCACCAACAGTACCTGTCAGCACTCCTGATAAACAACAGAAACTAACAAGTTCCACAATTCAAACTGACGAATTTGGATTGCCTGTTCTTCCCAATCGCCTTTAAGCATAATTACAGTAACAAAGTTGCAAATTATATGATGATTTATAGTGTTTATTTGCTTTGAACGTTATCGTTAATTTATTTTGCTTACAATATATTCAAAAAATTAATAATATTTTAACTCGACTTTATGAATGAAAGAAACGATATTTCTTTTTCATATTAATTCATAAAGCAGGTGAAATAATATATTGAGAAAATAATAAATCCTCCTACTTAGCGCGTAATGCTTTAACGAGCGACAAATGATAGAAAATTGGAAATGACAAGTCGAAAAAACCCAACACTAATATATTTATCATGAACACTAAATAAGCTGAGTAACGATTGTGACTTTGCTGATGTCGAATCTAATGAACACCGTGATATATTTGTTAGAGACGCCTTTATATCGAGGCTTCAATCTGGGAATATCAGACAAAGACTTCTGGAAATCCTAAAGCTAACCATAGACTACTCAATCGAAGAATATATAATGAAATTTTCCAAAACGTGTTTCTTTTGTGGGTGGCAATGGTATTCCTGCAAATTATGTCCCGCACGATTTGCAAAATGTTAGAAATGTGACAAAGATGAATATTTGCTACCATATGTAGTTTTATACATATCAATGATATTGTCTCGATTTCCTCCATTCAATTGTCAGGCAGCACATTCTAATTAGTAGAATATATACCATCCAGATCCTCAGAAAATCACGATACTTCTACAGCTCAGATAACTGTCAACGTCGAAAATCACTTCTTAAATTCCTTGATAGATACAGGGAGTGCGAAAACTTCATCAATGGCGCGATAATCAAAAGATTAAAAATTCCTACTGTGCCATTTTGCCGGAACATCACTATGGTATCATATAGCACCAATGCTCTGCGAGGTCATGCTGTTTTGTAGGCATGACTATTAAATCAGCTAACTGAGTCTACGTATTGTTATATAATTATAAAATAAACAAAACATAATAATGCTAAATCAAAATTTAATAATTAAATAATAAAATTAATAATTGTTTTTAGATTTTCTATAATTTAAATCAAGTTAAAAAAATGAAATTTAAAATAAACGTCATTTTTATGAATTGACTAATAAATAACAGACGTTGTATCAGAATAAGAATTAGAGGTCATCAGGAGGAACTGCTATGCTATCAGGTTTCGGCCCCTAACTCCTCTACCCAACATAGCAGCGGGGCCAAATACATGCTAATGATGTATTTCCTCTGATAAAACTATCTAGTATCTTATTCTAATACAAAGTATATTATTTATTATCCATCCATAAAAATTTGCCACTTAAGAGTTTAAATTTATTCTTTATATTATTGTGTTGATTTATATATTTTACTATTTTCTGCTTGATGTTATTTTTATAGTAACCTAGTTTAAAATATGTATCTATTAAATTATTTAAATGATTTTGAAGAAAGCCAATATCATTACATATTGTTGCAATTCTTAAAATTTCATTATTTAATGTATTATATTTTATATTATATGGTATGCATGAATGCTCATGCAAAAATATGTTTCTTGTAAATTTAAATATGTCATCTTTACGATATAAATTAATAGTAGTTTTAGTTAATGTAAATTTAATGTTCATATCTAGATATACACCTTCTTTATCATTAATATTGGTTTTGTTAAGAATAAGGCTTTCTGGATAAATGTGCTCACTAATTGAATAAAAATTATTAGAATTAAATACACATATATCATCAATGTATCGAAACATATATTTCATATATTTATATTGTTTAGATTTAGTTTTTACACAGTTATGAACAAATTCATATTCTATAAAGCTTCAAAACAAGTCAGCTATAATTGGGCTACTATTACCACCCATTGGAACACCTTTTACTTGTCTAAATATAGATGTCCCTACTTTTAAATAATTTTGATTTATCAAAATATTTAAGGATTCTATTAATTCAATTTTATCCATATATTTATATTTATTTGATGGTTTAATTTTTGTTAGATAGGCGTTATATGTGCGTTAATTACTTTAAGTATTTTATTCATATAGACAGAAAGTGGTTTTAATGTACATTTAAACGCACTACATATGAAGCTAGGTTTTATCGGATTTTTATGTAATTTTGGATTCCAATATAATATAGGTATAGTTTTATTATCTAATTCAACCTTTATACCCTTTTTATCCATTATAGAACAGTGACTTATAATAATTGGTTCAAAACTCAACTCACTACGTTCATATGTTGGATTTACATTTTAATCAATTAGAATTATCCTCTTTCATTAGTATATCATAATAAAGCTTTTTGCATATGAAGACAAAATTATTACTAGCTTTATCAATAGTTGTTATTATATAGTCATCCTTTTATTTAGTAAGTTCTTTATACATATCTTTATTAATTTTATCTTTCCTTTCATAATTGTTTGTTATTTTCATTTTATTTTTTATTTTATCAAATATATAATCTTTCCAAATTTTTATCGAGCAAACACTATTAATCAGCTTACTAAAGTAATCATTTAAGTTATTATATAACGAACTGTAAATTTTATTTTTGTCGTTGTTTTTATTTAATCTATATTTATACCCTTTTGATAGCAGCTTTCTTAATTCACAATTTTCAATTAATTCTAGATAATGGGTACATATATGTTCATTTATTTTATCAAAACTAAGACTTTTACAATTGCATTCTGTTTCCATTATGTTTCTAATATTATCGTTACATATTGATTTTAATTCTTTATTATAATTACAAATTTTTCGTCCTAATAGTGGTAGGAGTTTATACCTTATTTTAGGAATATATTTACTTAAATCTGACCCTATTATTTCTTTACTTTTAGAATTATTTAAAAGTCCGGCTATATTTATGTTATCTATACATTTATTAATGAAGTTTATGATTAATGTATATTTTCTATTGTTATTATTTACATTTATTGTTTGATTATAGTATTTTGTATTACAATAACTGTCTATTATACAACTTAGCCTATCATAGTCGTTAATTAATTTTTGATTTATTGAACATATGATATCTTTAGAAAAACTTCTTATATTTACATAAAGATCTTTTAGCTTATTATCACTTAAAAGTTGTTTTAACATTTCTAATTATTCATTTATATACATATCTTTTTTAATATTTTTAACTCTATTTTTCCTATTCCTTTTATCACCATGACTTCTTGGTTTGCGTTTAACCGGATTATTATAATATAGTTGTTTATTATGTATTATACTACTTCTGCCAATTCCTTGTACCACGTCATTCAATCCTAATGGGTACATGGAATTAAGCGTTTTAATCCAAAAATCTTCTTTTTCTAATAGTTTTTGATTTAATATTGAAATGTTTTCTTCGATAATATGTTCTAAAATAAATAATTTACAGTTTTTAATATCATGTCCTATTAATCACATATGTTTATGAAATATAGTTTGACTATTATGCTGTATATTATATATGTGTTGCCTAAACCTAGTTTTTAACATTTGATATGTTTTTCCTATATTTTGCAATCCACATGTGCATTGTATTAGATACACTACACCTGCGGTATTACAGTTTCAATTATTATTAATATTTAATGATAAACATTTGTTTGTCGTGTGCAAACGACAAACAAATGTTTGTTTGTCATTTCCCTATACAAGAAAAATGTTTTAATAATATTCGTTTGTTTTGTCACGCTAATCTATGCTGCGACACAATTCCTGGACATCCATATCTATCACAGCACAAGTTTCTCAACATGCACTTCAATGGAGAACGATCTTCATTAATGTGTAGAATAATTAAATAAGCCAACTGAGTCTACGTATTTTATATTGCAAATAAAAAATAATGCAAAATAAAAGTTAAATAGTTAAAAATTAAAAATTAATTAATAATAAATAATTGTTATAATATTTTATATAATTTATATCAAGATGAATTACAAACTGAAATTAAAAATAAAAATCAATTTTTATGAATTGACTAATAAATAACAGACGTTGTATCAGAATAAGAATTAGAGGTCATCAGAAGGTACTGCAATGCTATCATGTTTCGGATCCTAACTCCTCCTCCTAACATAGCAGAGGGGCCAAATACGTGTTAATGATGTATTCCCTCTGAAATAACTATCTAGTACCTTATTCTAATAAAAAGTATATTATTTACTATCCATCTATAAAAATTCGTCTCTTAAGAGTTTAAATTTATTCTTTATATTATTGTGTTGATTTATATATTTTACTATTTTCTGCTTGATTTTATTTTTGTAGTAACCTAGTTTAAAATATGTATCTATTAAATTATTTAAATGATTTTGAAGAAAACCAATATCGTTACATATTGTTGCAATTCTTAAAATTTCATTATTTAATGTATTATATTTTATATTATATGGTATGCATGAATGCTCATGCAAAAATATGTTTCTTGTAAATTTAAATATGTCATCTTTACGATATAAATTAACAGTAGTTTTAGTTAATGTTAATTTAATGTTCATATCTAGATATACACCTTCTTTATCATTAATATTGGTTTTGTTAAGAATAAGGCTTTCTGGATAAATTTGTTCACTAATTGAATAAAAATTGTTAGAGTTAAATACACATATATCATCAATGTATCGAAACATATATTTCATATATTTATATTGTTTAGATTAAGTTTTTACACAGTTATGAACAAATTCATATTCTATAAAGCTTAAAAACAAGTCAGCTATAATTGGGCTACTATTACCACCCATTGGAACACCTTTTACTTGTCTAAATATAGATGTCCCTACTTTTAAATAATTTTGATTATTATACTATCGAGTATCTTATTCTAATACAAAGTATATTATTTATTATCCATCCATAAAAATTTGCCACTTAAGAGTTTAAATTTATTCTTTATATTATTGTGTTGATTTATATATTTTACTATTTTCTGTTTGATGTTATTTTTATAGTAACCTAGTTTAAAATATGTATCTATTAAATTATTTAAATGATTTTGAAGAAAGCCAATATTATTACATATTGTTGCAATTCTTAAAATTTCATTATTTAATGTATTATATTTTATATTATATGGTATGCATGAATGCTCATGCAAAA